>JAJOZX010003445.1:512500-517094 GCA_023014485.1 Bathynomus jamesi | reverse complement strand
AGTGCAGGCGAGGGCCACAAAGTTAATCCCTTCCGTTAGGCATATGGGCTACAATCGACGCTTACGCGCTCTGAACTTGTTTTCGCTGGAAACTCGGAGGCTGCGCGGTCAACTCATCGAGGTTTTCAAGCTCTTACGCGGATTCAACGATGTCGATTTTAGAAGCATGTTTAGTTTAAATGATAACCCAACTCGCAACAATGGTTGGAAGTTCGATTTGAAACGGTTTAGGACTAATATGTGTGGGAATTACTTTACGTATAAGATCTGTGACACGTGGAACAGGTTACCTTCAGAAGTTGTGAACAGTTCCTCTGGGGATCATTTCAAGAAAAGGTTAGACCAAATCTTGCACACTATTTGAGTGTGTAAAAATTTTTCCTGGCATCAGTTGCCATTGGTACCTCCACGGTATGGGCCGCAAGGCCTTTTGAGGTACTTCTTTTCCTTGTAACTCCTTGTAACTCTCTCTCTCTCTCTCTCTCTCTCTCTCTCTCTCTCTCTCTCTCTCTCTCTCTCTCTCTCTCTCTCTCTCTCTATATATATATATATATATATATATATATATATGTAATTAAAATAAGCAAAACTGTTTTATCAGAAGAACATGCATTTGAGTTTATACAAATAAAAAAATATTCTTTTCCCTCAGCAAATACATTTGCAAGAATTAACAAATAGATAGATAGATGCCGAGGCAGAAAGAGTTTGCCTTGGCAGAAGGTTTTGTTGCAAATGGCTTCATAACGTGGCTTTTAGATTTTTGCTGATGGTAAGCATGGAATTTTCCAGTACAACACCAACTGACCGTCAGGAGAAAAGAGCTCAAAAGAAAACAATATGAATGTAAATGACTTTCTTCATACTCAATTTCACTACAAAGGTGGATGTTGCGTATATGTACGCAGTGACCTAAGTTCTTGTATTCCCGAATTCGAATCTTCAGAATTCTATACCCTCTGGCTACGGCTGACTCGCCAAACTAAATACAACTGCGCTGTTTACCTTTCTCCTAATTCTACTGACTAGCCAAAATTCTTTGAATACCTCGCTTCCAAATTGGAATACATTCTACGAGTATTTCGCTCTCTCTTTGCTGAAATCTCTATTTTAGGTGATTTCAATGTTCACCACCACCTTTGGATTTCCTCCCATTTCACTAATATCCCTGGTGAACTAGGTTACAACTTTTCTATCCTAAATGACCTGGGGCAGATTGTACAGCACCCTACTCGTATCCCCGTTCGTCTTGAAGATAGGCCCAACATTCCGGATTTATTTCTTACCTCTCATCCTTCTTTACTCTGTCAAACTTTCTCTCCGTTCGGCTCCTCCGCCCACAATCTTATATTTGTTTCCTGTCCTATCACTCGAATTCGGCCTATGGATCCTCCCAAGAGAAGGCGCCTTTAACACTTTGATTGGGTGGCCCTCAGGCAGTACTTCTGTGATTTCCCATGGAATGATTACTGCTTCCATGGCCGGGGCCATTCGGAGTGTGCTGAGCGTATAACGGAGGTGATTCTCTCAGGCATGGAGGAGTACATTCTATATTCCTATATTACATATTATATTCCTACCAGTAATGCAAAAAAAACCTTGGTTTAATTTTACTTGTTCTTATGCTATCCGCAACAGCGAGGAGGCTTTCGGAAGACACCGTCGCCATCCAACTCCTAACTCTCACTCAGCTTATATTTGTGCCCGGAATCGTGCAAAATTTGTTCCTCGACTAGCCAAAAATTTCTTCATCCGACGAAAATGTGAAAATCTATCCGATTCTAATTCTTCTCGCTCTTTCTGGCATCTACAGTAGCTAAGAACCTCTTCAGTAATTTTACTTCCTCTTCATTCCCTCCTCTTTTCCATTCCGACGACTGAGATGCTGTCTCTTCTCGTAACAAAGCTGAACTCTTCGCTCAAACTTTCGCTTTCAACTCAACTAGGGCCGATTCTGGTGTATTTCCTCCATCTCCTCCTCCCTCTGACTTTATTTTGTCTGAAATTAGAATCTTTTTCAAAGATGTTTCTACCCTATTTGGGCTCAACTCTAGGAAGGCGTACGGTCCTGATGGTGTTTCTCCTGTTCTTAAGAACTGTGTTTCTGTGCTGACACCCTGCCTAGGCAAACTCTTTCTTCTTTGTCTTTCATCTGGTACTTTTGATTCTTGCTTTCATTCATCCTGTCGCAAAGAAGGGTGACCACTCTCAACCCTCCAACTATCGTCCAATTCCTCTGATTTCTTGCCTTTCTAAAGTTTTTGAATCTATCCTTAATAGGAAGATTCTTAAACACCTCTCTTCTCACAATCTTCTTTCAGATCTTTAGTATGGGTTGCGCAAGGGACGTTCTAATGGCAATCTTCTTGCATATCTCTCTGACTATTGGTCGTCCTTCTTTCGGGATTTCGGTGAAACTTTTGCTATTGCGCTTGACATTTCAAAAGCTTTTGATAGAGTGTGGCACAAATCTTAATTTCCAAACTGTCCTCTTTCGGTTTCTATCCGTCTATCTGTGCCTTCATCTCTAATTTCCTTTCTGGCCGATCTATAGCTGCGGTTGTAGATGGCCACTTTTCTTCTCTTAAAGCTATTAACAGTGGTGTTCCTCATGGTTCTGTCTTGTCACCCATTCTTTTCCTTTTATTTATTAATGATCTTTTAATTCACACTTTCTGTCATATTCACTCCTCTGCCGATGATTCCACTCTTCACTTCTCCACCCGCTTCCCAAAGCGCCCCTCACAACAGTCACTTCATGATTCGCGTAGTAAGGCTGTGGGACACCTGACCTCTGATCTTTCTATTATATCTGATTGGGGCAGAGAAAACCTTGTGGCTTTCAATGCCTCAAAAACTCAGTTCCTTCATCTGTCTACTCGTTACAATTTTCCACACAACTATTCCCTTACCTTCAACAACACACAACTCAATCCTTCTTCTTCTCTTAACATTCTTGGCGTTTCTTTTTCTCGTAATCTTTCCCATACAGGGGCCTTCCCATTCAGGGGCCTTGTCCGTCCCTGTATGGAGTATGCTTCTCATATATGGGGTGGCTCAACCCACACAGCCGTACTTGACCGGATGGAATCAAAGGCTTTTCGTCTCATCAATTTCCCGCTTCTTACTCACTGCCTTCAATCCTTCTCTCTTCGGCGCAATGTTGCCTCACTCTCTCTTTACAATCGATATTATAACGGACACTGCTTTTCTGAACTCTCTAACTGCATGCCTCCTCCTTTAAGGAGAGCACGCAGCACCAGACTTTCTACACTTTCTCATTCCTTTCCTGTCCAACTCTCTACCGCACTGGTTAATCGGTATTTTCCGTCTTTCATCTACTCAACCGATCAACTCTAGAACAATCTTCCTCAATCCATCTTTCCCCCTGTCTATGACCTCCAATCTTTCAAATGCAGAGTGTTTAGGCATTTCGAAAACCCTGGACGTTGTTTTTGGCTCTCTTCTTCTTCTATGGGGAGTGCGCTTTTGCGAGCGTTCGCCCTTGGCCCCTCCTTTCTGCATGAAAAAAAATTGGAGTAGTAAAAACTTAAAGCAATCTTATTGTAGATGCACACACACACACACACACACACACACACACAAAGTACAAGAAATCAACTCTCTACTTTACCAGGCCAACTCGAGAGGAGGGGCGGTCAAGCTTGTCCCCCCTCCTCTCAAGTTGGCCTGGTGAAGTAGAGAGTTGATTTCTTGTACTCTCCACCTCATATCCCGGCTCATCTGGGATTGTTCTGAGCCAGGCATCTAATCTTCTTTTGAAGATATCCACCGAAAAACCACTCGTGTTTGTTAGTGCCTTGGGGAGCTGGTTAAACAGTCTTGGTTCTCTCACAACAAAACTATTTTCTTTCAAGTTTGAAGATATTCCCTCTGTAGCCTTTAATTTGGGAACACGACACAGTCTTCCTTTTCTACTTTCCACTGTTGTTTGGGGGGTTATAGGGTTCAGAGTAAAATTAGGGGCTAGTTTCTCCATTATTTTCCAGGTGTAAATAATGGTGTATATCGCTCTTCTTTCCAGTGAATATATATATATATATATATATATACACACACATGGTCGACCCTAGAAATATAGAAGTTGGCGGAATTTGTAGTTTGTATTTGGTATTTGAAATTTGTCATAGTAATTCCGTAACTAATATGAAATGTTTCATTTTATTGCAGGTGAATGAAAAGGGCCGACAGAGGAAGTGGATCATTTCGATTGTCTAAGCAGCAACGAATAAAACTGGTGAAGTTGGTGTATCTTTGTGGTGAGAATGAGAGTGAAGCACATCGAAGAATTTATGCAGAGTATGGTTTTACGCTGGCACATGCAGTTATGTAAACTGTCAGTGATTTGATAAGAAAATTTGAAGAAACAGGAAACATTGACACAAAGTCCTCGTGATCGAGAGAAATAGTAACTGGTGTGGACAATCAACAGCTAGTAGCAGAAGCCCTAGTCAAAAGTCAAAAGAAATCATTGCGTAAACTTTCTTCTGAGTTACCTGTTGATGTCAGTACATCTGTTTGGAGATTTGGAGGATTACACGGAAGCTACATGTAAAGCCCTACCGCCCACATG
>JAJOZX010003445.1:420000-507500 GCA_023014485.1 Bathynomus jamesi | reverse complement strand
TTTACCATAGTGGAACATGGGCGGCCTTGAGGAGAATCATATTTTACAGTTTTATATTTTTCTATATATTGTAAGTAATTGAGTGCCTGTGGAAAGATCTCATTGACCCTTGTAGCCTCTCTTAATTATTGGGCGTGGCCATTTGCTGTGGTTAATCAGTTAACCATATAATTATGAAGACGAAACTGTAATCATCAACCACACGCCAAACTGGCCAACCATTCTTCCAGAGGTCTCTAAAGTGTAAGCCGATATTTTACAAATTTCTAATTTTGTATTTTTCTTATACTTTGCAAATTGTCAAATTTAGAGTTTTCTGATCATCTGAAGATCCGTCACCTCAGCCTTTTTCAGTTAGCTTTATAAGCTAACTAACGAAAATATCACGACTTAACATAACCAATCGTTAGGTCAACTGTACGCCTTTGACAGATTGGTTAGATTAGGTCGTGATGTTTTCGTTAGTTAACCTTATAAAGCTAACTAAAAAAGGCTGGGATGACGGATCTTCAGGTGATCCGAGTTTTCCAATTGTCATGTTTTCATTTTTGTGTTGCTTTTTATAATGTGAATTAACTCATAATTTTGCATAAAGTGTTTCATATGTTCATAATATAAGCATCTTCTATATATGTTTTACCTTGCTCGAAAGGGGTACTTGGATCAACTCCTTGGGCAACTATTAGTCAACGCACAAGCAGACACATTACGCGGAACGTCAGTAGAATGACCGCAAAATGGTAGAGTGCAAATTGCATTGCAATGTTGATCAATTGTTGCAAAGGGGGATAGGGGCTGGCACCCATGGGGGAGGGGGAGTTGGCATCTAGGAGTGGAACAAAAAAAAAGGAAAGAAAAGTTGCAGGGGGAAATACCCCAAAATGCCACAAGCTAGGGGGATTCCCACCCAAACCTAACCTAAGAGAGAGAGGAGAGAGACCATCTTTCGTCTGGACAGCCAAGACGCATAATAAAGCTCTTGGCCTCAGCACTTGGCTTAGAAGGCTTAAGCAGCCAGTTACCTTACAATGTCGCCACAGTATAAATGTCCGTAACAGGAATAAATAAAGACTTTTAGGAGCTCATCCCATCAGCTCCACATGGTGGAGATGAGGGCTACACTAATCGTCTAAGTATAGACTTTTAGGAGCTCATCACATTAACAACACATGGTGGAGACGAGGGCTACATCAATCGTCTAAGTATAGACTTTTAGGAGCTCATCCCATCAACAACACGTAGCCGAGATGAAGGCTACACTAATCGTCTAAGTATGGCCTTTATGACCTCCAGTATAGACATTAGAACCCACCCATCAGTATCGAGCCGAGATGGGGCTACAACCAATCGTCTAGACCAGTGGTTCTCAACCTTTTTTTAACCATCGCCCCCTTGAAATTTTTTTTGCCCACTCTATTTTCAAATCGCCCCCCTACACACACAAAAAAAGTGAAATAAAAAACTTTCAAACTTACTATTTTATTTAATGAGATCCTTGAGATTGGTGTTTTTCTACTAAATATGCAATGTTCGGTTCAATGTCGCCGAGCTTAATTCTTATGTCACCTCTTCTGCATACATCCAATCTGTTTCTTTCCTTTGTTAGTAATTTATTCACTGAACTAAACCCAGTTTCAACCATATATGATGTTGGAAAACAGACAATTATTTTGGCCATTTCAGTCCATAACCTTGGATATAGTGTTTTACAGTCTTTTAATGACCAGAATTCAGTCTTTCCTACTTTATCATACATGTATTTTGAGTTATCATTGCATCGTAATTCAATTAATTCTTCTTGAATTTCTTCTTCAGCTGAACTAACATCACAATTAAATGGGTCTAACATCCATGGTTTTACTTCAAAGGAAAATAAATCAGAGAATCTTTTGTTCATGTCACTTTTTAACGAACATAAGTGTCCAGAATACGTTTCAAGATCCATTTTGGTAAGTGAAGAACAAATTTCTGCCAGCTCAGGCATGCTGTGAAACATTTTTTTAAGTAAATTATCTTGAAAAATTTCCAATTTTTCAGTAAATGCTTTCAATACTGTTTTACAATCAATCAATGTAATAAATTTTCCTTGAAGTTGAAGTGATACCTCATTAAGCTTTCGAAATATCCAAGCCATATAATATATGTTATTTTTATGTTTTCTTATTTCTTTAGCAATATCTCCGTCCCCTTCACTTTCTAGAAAGTTAACTATGGTATCAAAAAGGTTTATAAATCTTGCTAAGCAATTTCCTTTGGAGAGCCATCTGACTTCAGTATGTAAAAGAAGTCTTACATACTGTTCATCATGATCAGAACAAAACTTCCTGAATAGGCGATCATATTTGCTATGTGATTTTATTTTATAGTTTTAATAACTATACCAAGTGAATAATGTAGAATTGGACTCATATTTTTTGCTACAAGATTATGTCTGTGAACAATGCAATGTATTGCAATGATTCCAGGACATATTTTTTTCAAATGTGCTACGAGGCCTTTATGCCTTCCGACCATTGAGGTAGCACCATCAGTTGCAATCGATATCAAATTTTCTAATGGAACTTTATTTTCATCAAACCAGGATCTTAAAGCAATAAAAATAGATTCCCCAGTAGTGTCAGTTTCTAGGTATTTCACAAATAATATATCTTCTTTCAATTTACAATCATCATTAAAATAACGTACATACGCCGTGAGAAGGGCCTTGTTATCAACAACTGTGGACTCATCAACCTGAATTGAGAAATTAGTTTTTTTCAATCTTTCAACTAGCTGTTCTTCAATATTCACTGACATTTCATCAATTCGTCTTCGAATTGAATCGTTGCTTAATGGTAAACTTTTTAAGATACCAGAAGGATCTTCATGCATCACATTTGAAATAACAGTTTCTAATATAGGCTTTATGACTTTCTCAGTAATTGTATGAGGACAGCCATTTTCTGCAACAATTTTTGCAATCTCATATGACGCAACATTGGCTTCATCTAATTTGGTATCTTTTTTTACCAAATGTGTAAGTAAGTTAGGTTGCTGCTCAAAATTGGTTTTCAATTTTTTGAAATAGTCAACGGTTTTATTAGCTTTATCTGGATGCTTCCTTTTGAAATGGTCAAGAAGTCTTGAAGGTTTTAAAGCTTCATTCGAAAGAGTACTATTACATAAAAGACACATAGGCTTTTTTGGATCGAGAGGGCTTTCAATAAAACCGTAAGATAGGTATTCACCAAGGTATTGGCGACACTTTTTCTTTGCTCCACTTGACATTACTAAGGGGTCTTGTGCATTATGTAATTACAATAAAAAATTGACAACGATAAAGTATTTAAAAATATCTGAAATTTGAAAAAAAGGGTTTAGATGTGTCATTAGCAAGGCTGTGGAGTTAGTACACAAAACCTCCAACCTCAACTACTCAATTTTTTGTCCTTCTGACTCAATCTCCAACTCAGACTAGCAAACTAGGTGTAATAGGCCTAATAATTGTACTTTTAATTTTGCTATGATGCTAGTTATACAATATGTCATTTCATCACAATCATGTGAATCATCAGACTACTTTTTTAATTAAAAAATTTAAAAGGCACTAGTTTTGCAGCTAAAAAGCACTAAAAGCGCACTAAAAATAATAATCACGTTATCATTTTAGTAGCGCAAGCCTAATTTTAAGTTCAAGTAGCCTCATTCCCGAGAAGTAGGCCAAACTGGCATCCTCCGCCTTAAACCTTGCAACGTTTTCAAAGGAAAATCACATTTATATATGTGTTAGCACTCCTTATTTATGAATTTTTATCAGATAAGAAAGGGAACATTCGAAACTCTATTTTATTCTTAAGAAGCACTAATTGAGTGATTAAATTGAGTGACTAGAAACGTGACAACGAGGTCATTGTCTCTGTACTCGAAACAAGGGACAAACGCGAAAATTAAGAAGCACTAAAGCACTAAAAGAAAAATCAATGATAATAGATAATAGCACAAAAAATAACACCCGCCCACGCTTCTAATTAGCTAAGAACTGACGCACCGTATGCGTAACCGTCACTAAGCCGCTACAGAATGCTTTGAATGACGACCCCGCCACACTGTACTTCTCATTGGTCAATTCCCTTTAACGTTATCGACGGCACAATACATACTCCGAATAGTGTTTCAAAACCATTGATGAGCAATTCGAAAATAATTTCATTTTAATCGTTGCCTAAATAAATTTTCGCCCCCCTTCAGTCAAATTTTCGCCCACTTTCGCACCCCAATAATTTCATTTTCGCCCCCGTTGAGAAACCCTGGTCTAGACCTTAAGACCTCTCAGCAGTAACACAGTATTACACAGTCGCCTTACCTACGGCATTACTTACCAACCAACACCTGATCGATCAAAGCCACCTTACCTAAGGCTTTTACTTACCAGCTCCTGATAGACCGACAAGGTCTCTAAATACTACCCAATTAATAGACAGAGCTATTAAGCATAAACAAATAAGTTTATGGGGTCAGGGGTAGACCGACAAGGTCTCAAAAAAAGGGCAACGCTAATAATTTTATCCTATTGAGCTTCACATAGTAGAAAACCAGCACAAGGCCAATTTGATGTTTGGAGTGCAATCTTTTAAACAAAAAACCGAATATGATAAATTTGTATATTAAGGTGAAAATTTGTTTTTGTATTAAATTTGGTTTATCTTTAAACTATAACATAAAAAACTAATATAATTTTAAAACAAAATAGAAATTAAATTAGGGCTAACTATTTTATTTCTCGTCAATTAATGAATTATCCAAACAGCGTGTTATTTAAAACAAATTTTCACATTAATATACAAATTTATCATTAAGCTATAACATAAAAAACATTAATATAATTTTAAAACAAAATAGAAATTAAATTAGGGCTAACTATTTCACTATTTCATTTCTCATCAGTTAGTGAATTATCCAAACAGCGTGTTATTTAAAACAAATTTTCACATTAATATACAAATTTAACATTAAGCTCTCAGTAAAAACATTACTATAATTTTAAAACAAAATAGAAATTAAATTAGGGCTAACTATTTCATTTCTCGTCAATTATTGAAACAAGCAGCGTGTTATTTAAAACAAATTTTCGCATTAATATACAAATCTATCTTAAAATAATAATTTAAAACAGTGCATATCGTTAAAATTTCAGCAAGTTAGTTATAACAAATTTTCACCTTAATGTATAAATTAATCTTTAAACTATATTATAAAAAAATATAATTTTATATTAAAACTAGATTTTAAGTTTTAGTAAGACATACTCAGCAGATGACATTTTTTATGCATATTTATAAAAATTATATTTAGGACATAACTTAGATATTTTGCACCTACAATTCAATAAATAAAATTAACACGATTTTACTCTCTGGGGATACGCAAAAGGGCTACAGCCAGACTTGAACGATGAGCTGAAATACACTGACTATACACACACACACACACGATCATAGATCCCTTATTATTAAAACAAAATGTACTGTACCCAACAAGTTTTACTCATGCAAATCTGGCAACTGGCCCATCCAGCTAGCGCAAAAGTTGCCAAAAGTTGCCAGTACCCATTTACAACTCAATTTAAGCGAAGAGAATAAAAAGCAGCTCATAATACTGGGTCGTTTTCCAAGAATCGAATACAGAAAATGTAGAGCTTTATTTATATTGGTGGACTTTAACAGAAATAAAATTACATTTCAGAAGGTAATATTAGGATTGTAAATGTCATTATTTTTATATTTTAGGTTTAGCAATGCATTGAATTAATTAAGTAATTCTGTTATTTGCATATTTTTGTAGAAGAATAATTCGAATTATCGCAGTACCAGACTTATTTAATTATTTAATTTACATTAAATTCTCCCCAAACTCTAAAATTCAGCATTTTTAAACAGAACTAAAACAATTATAATACTTAGAATATTCTAAATTATTATTTCAATGACTAAATCAATAGTTGCCCACTAATATAAACATACTGACACTATCAATTATATTACTATTTAATACATTATAAAAGGCTAATTCTTTTTATATTAGGGTTCCTAAATGTTTTTACATTTTCTATGTTAAATAATATTTCATAAGGAAAACTTAAATAAAATTTAAAGTGTTTTGAAACACAACCTTGCCTCATGAAAATAGTACAGAATAGCATTTACTGTATACAACACAATTTTACGGACTTGGCATTCAATATTTCTCAAACATATAGGAATGACATTGGCATCAATTTTTTATACATTATATATTTATATCCAACTTAAAATAGTTACAGAATTAGCATCCATTACATTTTAAATAAGCTACAGAACATAAGACTCGTCCTTAAATTTTACAAACTAACATTAGTGGAGACATTTTATATTTTACGCAATATTGTTGCAATTACTCAAGTTACAATTATATATATATATATATATATATATATATATATATATATATATAACACGCGTAAAACTTCACACAATACATCGAGTGCGTACAAACGGGAAACGTTTTTTTTCTGTCTGCATCATTTAATCATTTCGTTTGGTGTGACAGGTCAAATTATTTTTTAAAATTTGTAAATTCCTTCCCACGTAGGAATAATATTTCATAAGGAAAACAAATAAAATTTAAAGTGTTTTGAAACACAACCTTGCCTCATGAAAATAGTACAGAATAGCATTTACTGTATACAACACAATTTTACGGACTTGGCATTCAATATTTCTCAAACATATAGGAATGACATTGGCATCAATTTTTTATAAATTATATATTTATATCCAACTTAAAATAGTTACAGAATTAGCATCCATTACATTTTAAATAAGCTACAGAGCATAAGACTCGTCCTTAAATTTTACAAACTAACATTAGTGGAGACATTTTATATTTTACGCAATATTGTTGCAATTACTCAAGTTACAATTATATATATATATATATATATATAACACGCGTAAAACTTCACACAATACATCGAGTGCGTACAAACGGGAAACGTTTTTTTATCTGTCTGCATCATTTAATCATTTCGTTTGGTGTGACAGGTCAAATTATTTTTTAAAATTTGTAAATTCCTTCCCACGTACCATATGCGAGAGAAATGAAGGGCAGTACATGCCGCAAGTATTGCTATAGCAGCCCTGGAATCGGTAAGGATTCCGGATAATTTGAGTTATGTTCAATTGCTCGAGAAATTTTACAATAATAGCATCATTCCAGGGATGAACCCCCAGTGAGTTCAAATAGTACATTCGATCCCTATTTTTAAAGTAGACTGCAATCCAGTAAAGTCCTTCACCAATCTTAACATCCGCATTTAGAATAAGTGCGCTGCAGTCTCTCGTAGTTGGAAGTTTCAACGTTTCAGTCTTCGCAAACACACCGATAAATTTCGAGCGTGTGATTCGGTCACTATTCATTACTCTCTGGAGGATATTCGCATCTTCCATTTAAAAAGTCTGTGACCACACCTCTAAACCTATCGATTTCTATTAGAGCTTGTGAATCAAGATATACTATACACTAATAGGTGCGTCTAGCGGCTTGTCGAATTCCAATCTGACTGAGATGTTTCCATTCTGCTGTGGACTTGAGTGTGTTTACACTCTAGCAGATAAGTCTGGGGTGATGTCAAAAAGGTAAAGGTTGAATTGCTCGATGAATTCCTTCTGCGTTACGCCAATTCCTAATTCATCGCAAGCATCGGCAATATGTGCAAAATTACTATAAGCTCTCGAGCAAAGCGGGAACACGGCGTCTGTTAAATAATCCGTTTCTAATGTCCCCCCTTAAGGTAGAGCTCCCAGGGCGACATTTTCTCTCTGCTTCGAGGCCAACCCTGCTGGTACCGTGTATAGTTTGATCTGTACTCTGTTAATTGGATATTTTACTGTGGCATGTAGTAAATTTTTTTCAATTTCTAATTGTTTAGCCGAGCTTAATTTCACTCGGCGTACGCGAAGGTACGTTTTCACAACCTGAATCATCACAGGCTTTCCGCTCTCTTCCTGGTCAGCTCCCAGATTTAAACAGATCTCAGGATTCGTGCGAGTGAGTTTTATTTTCATATCGACCCCATTCACAAGCAGCTTCTCCTGGAATGTGAAGTCTGTATGCAGGCGTCCAAAACCTTCATGTAACTTCCTTTTAGAATTTTTAAATTTGTCCTTGATGCTGCTTTCGTCTTTAGCCTGATAATAACCCTCGGCAGTTAAAAAGGTGTCCTTTGCTTCTTTTGAAAAGTTGACGACATTTTCCAGATACGCTCATAGGTGATAGTAACCCGTTCCTGCAGAGATGTTGACCTGACTTAAATACACGTCACACTGACTGAATATGGAGTGTAGAAAGTTTGTTTCTGGAAATAGAGCATACTTGTCTTCGCAGTCCGTTCCATCTGAATACGCTATACGCAGTTTAGCGTACATTTGCACAGAGCTTGGATAAAAAAAGTAAGGGTCTGAGCTGGGGATCACGAACTCTATAGGGCCACTCTGGGAACTAATTGTGTTTAACGGGTTAATCGTAATAAAGTCACTGTGCTCAATAGAAATTTGAGTTGGGGGCATGTCAAAGAAGGAGAGCTCCGATTTACAACATTGTGAATTACACGAGTGGATGAAACGAGCCATGACGAGGCAGAAATAGTGACACTTCTCTCGACAAGTAGTAAACAGCCTATGATTCATGAAAGCAATGTCCTTAGCTTATATCAGTTAAAAAGTGATCAACCATAGGTTTTAGGCGCTTAGAACACTTCTTTTTTGATGTTCTTTTACGTTTAGCGCCACGTGCTGGTAACACCTTCTTCTTCTTCTGGACAGCCCTCTTCCTCCCACCACCACGCATTTTTCGCTTTGCATCTTTGATGATTTCGTCCCGTGTATGCTTTAAGTACTTTTTTAGAACTTCTTTAGGCCTAGCCCCTGCCATTATGTCTTCTACCGTGTTAAGACCTGATTGTAACGCTTTCCTCCCGAGATATCTGCACCCGTCTTCAACAAGAGAACGGCCCTTACACAGTATGGTTGAAAAAAATGGATCCAATCCCACTCCCGTGATGATATCTCACCCCTCGATAGACTGTGAAAGGCCTTCGGGTCATTATAGCACAATGCGACGAAAGTGGAGCTTCACTGTTAAGCTCCTGTCACCGAATGGAAAACTTTTCCCCTCAATCGTTCTTATATATATATATATATTATATATATATATATATATATATATATATTGAGATATTAGTTCATAGATTAGTCGCGACATTCACATAATGAGGTTTGTCATATGTAATGCTAAACTTCTGACCTCTATGATTGGGAATGTGAACTATACGAAGCAGGCGCGCCAGGGTATCCCCAACAAACTGATGCTCTTCGATATTGCTGTAAATATAGCACATGTCTGGGGTTGGATAGCCATCGCCCAATTTCTCGAATTTCAGCTGATACATTAGGCTGGACAAGTCCTGTTGTGCATCGTGAAAGGTATCTCTTTGGAGGGCTGCTCAATATCGGCCCCAGGTTATAATTTTGAACAGTCCTTTGTCTTTAATATTTTTGTTAGCCTGTGATTTTAGGGTCAGAGCGTGTTCAAGGTTTCTTTGTTTACGATTTCGTATACTAAATCATCCGTAAGATTTGAGTTTTAAAAATACCGTTTAAGTCTCTCACAATATCCTCGGCCGCACCATAACGACCGGGTCTAGTGTTAATACTGTAGTGTAATACAGTGCATCCCCCTCTCCGGGCAGCACTCATGGTTTCATTCCGAGTTATCAAGGCCTTTTCACACTCATCATGGTCTCTAAAAACTGTAAAAACGGGTTCTTTATAATCAATATTTGAAAAGATGGTGTCCAGCTGAATTTCGCATATTCCAACCTCATACGAATCACGACCCAATTCAATGAGCCCATGGACTTCTGTTACAAAGTTGGCCAGGGTGTTGTCAGGATGTACAGACAGAGAAGAAGAGGACGGGAGTGTGATGTAGAAATGGTTAGGCGCTATGTTGCAAATTATTTAAGCTTCATTATTGCATCAGCATTTTTTTAGTTGTTGAAGCTTTCTGGGTAACCTAGCTATTTCACTAGGTACACTTTTCTCTTTCCTGAACATTTGCTGTCTAAAATATTTCAATTTTAAACAAGTTTTCTCTAATTCAAATATTACTTTCTGCAGCTCCTCGCAGTAAAGGGCTCATGCGATTTCTTCCCCATTCAAATCTTTAACGTAATATAGCATCATCTCGCCTTTAAGTCTCATAGCCCTAACTTTCACGTGTCCAACCTTGCTCAAATCCCTTCACGAATTTATAACCCGAACGCGACAGCCTTACATAACACTGGGCAACACATATTTTACTGAATGATATCTGACACTTGATTCTAGGTAATTTGGGTGCGCTGAATACGAATTTCAACTCGGTTTGGCTCTATCAGGTCCTGATTCTTGTCGACAGCCTATGTGCCATTTTCCAGATTTTTCAAATTAGGACTAAAAAATTAAGTCATGTGTTAAATTTTTTTTTCAAGTTTCATGAATACAAGCAGTTCAAACTACAGTAAAATTACATTATAACGATAGAAATGACTTAAAATAAAAAAACAAACAGATATGAAGCTTTCACTGTGGCAAAAACTTTCTTTTGTAAGACTTTCTAGCGTATTTGCTTGTTGATGGCAGGTCTCTTTTCAAGCACCAGCAGTAATCAGCCATCATGTGGGAATCCCAGCGGCCTTGGTACCGTTCCTCCATAATTTTTATATCTTGGTGGAATCTCTCCCCTTGTTCGTCACTTACATCACCTAAATTACTTGGAAATTGGTCAAGATGGCTATTCAAAAAATGCATTTTTATGCTCATATTGCAACCTAACTCTTTGTAGTCCCTTAAAAGTTTTTTTACGATTTCTTCGTAGTTATCTGCCCTATAATTGCCTAAAAAGTTTTCTATCAAGTCCACGAATGAGAACCAGCCATTTTTTTCGCGTTCATTCATGACATTAGGAAAATTGCTGTCTTTAATCATTGTTCTTATTTGTGGACCGTCGAAAATTCCCGCCTTGATTTTTTCATAACTTAAACTTGGAAATTTTGAAGTTATGTATTTGAAACACTCGCCGTTCGTATCTAAAGCTTTTGCATATTGTTTAATGAGGCCTAGTTTTATATGCAGAGGAGGAAATATGATTTTATCTCTGCTCACTAAAGGTGGATTAATTACGTTTTTTTCTCCGACAGTAAGTGATGTTCGTGCTGGCCAGATTTGTTTGAAATAATGTTCTTCCTTGGCTCTGCTGTCCCATAAGCAAAGGAAGCAGGGATATTTAGTATACCCTCCTTGTTGTCCTAGCAGAAAATTAACCATTTTTAAGTCAACACATATGATCCACTCGTGCTCCCTATATTTGATAAGATTTAAAACCTTTTCTATATGTTCATACTTTTCTTTTAATTTTGTTGAGTGCCCAATCGGTATCGAGCCGTATAGATTGCCATTATGCAACAACACACACTTAAGACTTCTTTTCGAACTGTCTAAAAACAAGCGCCAATCATTTGCATCGTAAGACTCAACCCCCATCTTCTTTAACAAACCAACTATGTCGCAGCAATATACTAAACTATCCTCTGTTCTAAAATATTTAACAAGTTCTTCTTCTCTTTTTCTGTAAAATGAAATGTACGTGTTTGAAGTAAGCAAGTTTTTCTCTTTAAGTCTTGAAGCTAAAATTTCCGCAGCCTTTTTTGGCAAATTAAGATCCCTTACAAGATCATTCAACTCGGCCTGGTTAAACTTTTGCGGATCATTTTGACTTTCAAATACGCTGGGGTCAAAATCGGTGTCTGACTCCTCAAAGTGCATAACAATATTTTCAGGAACATCTTCAACTAATTCTTGAGTTGGCAGACCCTTAAATTTTGGAATGGGGATCTCATTTGAATGTAGCACAGGTCGTATCGCGGTGTCGAAATTTGGGTACTCGATACAATGTTTATTTTTCTTAGTGAAGCCCGAAGTCTTGACAAAGCAAAGGTAGCAATCGGTCTCGTGGTTAGTAGGCTCTCGCCACACCTGATATGGAAAAAAAATTGTAAAGCGTTAACAAAAGCGACGAGAGACTTGTTTTTATGAATTTTATCAAAAGTTATCACCCAAACATTTAACATTTCTATGTGTTTCAACCTTATGCAATATTTGAGATTCTTATAAACATTTTCTGTAAATTTTTGTTTATGTACCTAAGTTACAATTACATTTAGGTAAGTTACAGTATACTAGTGATTAAATTACGTAGTTTTATGAAATCATAAACTCACCATTGGAACTCCAAAAGGTATTTTTGAATCCGAACCCTTCGTCCAATGTCGCAGTCTTTCAATGCATATAGTGCAGGCTTTATGTGGAGCCCACGATTTATCTTGGTCCCCCAGTTTTATGCCAAAATAAGCTAAGTAAGCTCTTTTTACGAAGTCAGTTATATTTGCTCGTTGATGTGGAAGTGTAGAATTTCCACATATATAACAGAAGGAATCAGGTTGTTTTTGCATTTGAACTTTCTAGTGCTTGATGACATATTGCTTGATTGTTCTGCCAATTTGTAAAGGTATTTAAAGCCCTTAATTCATATAAATTTAAGAAAATCTGAAATATAAACACAAAAATTAGTTTAAATAGGTACTTATTATGAAATAGGTACTTACAATCTATGAAATTAAACTAGAAACACGGATGAGTAGGTACAATATAAATTACGTCTAATTAAATCAACTATATTAAATCACGATGACAAAATTACTCACTAAATCATATGCCAATTCAAAATTATGTTAATGCCCAAACTTAATTAACTAACTCAACTGACTAACTGACTGATTGAATTGACTGATTAACTCTGGAAACGAGTCGCTTTTATATATTTTAGTTGTCCCTCTAGAATACTCTACAGAGAACAGGAACGCTCGAGAAAATTTTAGAATTCTATGATATTTTTAGCTTAATTTACTAATATTAAAATGGGTTAAAAATGACAAAATTAAAAATATTTTTAGGGTGTTACATATAAAAATATACATAATACAACAATACCATAACAATAGGTACAAATACCTAGATAAAAACCTAGTTGCATAATGTGTAACTGCAAAAAGACTTAGCGAGTATTGAGAAAAAAACCTTTTTATGAATACGACGAAAGAGGAGGGGTGTTGAGCAAAATCAGGACCTGATAGAGCAAAACCGAGTAAAAATTCGTGCTCAGCGCACCCAAATTACCTAGAACTAACTGTCAAATCTAATTCAATAGACAAAAAGTTGAAATTTGTTCCCCAGTGTAATCATTGATTTTGAACCGCGCAGAGTGTGGCGGGATTCTAGGAATATCTCTTCTCACCTCACGCTCTGTGTGCGTACCTCTTTCTAAAACCTCGTTAGGTGTTGTCCCAATCGCACAATGGTGTGAAAGGTTGTAGCACGAGGCCAGCGACTCCAGAATGTCTATATATCTGTATGTCTTTTTATGTGTAAAATAGCGATGCATGCGTTCCTTTATGATACATTGAATCTTTCAGCTAAAGAGGCCTTATGTATAAAATTGCTAGTGTAGTAGCTGATATTAAACTCTGTCAGCATGTTATAAAAAGCCCTGCCTATAAATTCTTTTCCCATATACATGCAAAAATAGCCAGGAATCCTGTTTTCTTTCAACATCAGCGTTTTGGTAGCAAAAGCAACTGTTTCAGACGATGTATTTTTCAGGGGAATTAACTACAGGTATCTAGAGAATACATCTATTATGAATAGGATGTAGCGGTAGCCACCATTATACACTGAATATCTTTGCAGGTCTGTTAAATCTGCATGCCAAATAGAGTCAATCGATGCCGCTGTTGTCTTAGCTGTTTTAAATCTTTTTCTCACCGGCTTATGAAGTTTATATGCATCCTGCGCCGGAAAAACCTCTCAACATCTTTTTTCCCTACTCCCTCATTATAAACACCTCTGTACAGTCTATCAACGCCGCCGTAGGAGGTTGGGCTAGAAATGTCATAATAACGTTTTCTTAATATGTATTTTAGAGGCACGCGGGGAGGGTTGACCGTTGTTGTTTGGCCTCTTCTTTCTCCTTTTCAGAGATACTACCGCTGGGTTGATGGCCTGCTCAGTTGTGGCACATGCGAAGCTTGCTCCAAGTCTCTTAACCTATTCAGATTTCCTATCAATGTTATGGGGACATTTATTTGTTGTAGTCTTGCTTTAATATGCTTCCATCCTGATGGTGATGGCCTATCCCACTTTCTCACCAGGTCGCGAACAACGTCAACGATATTCGAGCCCTGTACCTTTGTTCCTTCAACACTGACCTCACCTGTATCGTTCCACTGTATAATGGGATCCTCACTCAAAAGATTATAAAGACTTCAGCCTTTATTCCTCAATGTATGTGGGAGACTGCTTTTTAATACATGTTCGCAATGTTGTGGGCTCAACCCGTTGTTCTTTGAGTGGTCATCTCTAGCGTCGGTCCCAGGCCCTATGCCTCCATGCTCATCGTTATCCGCGCTATGCCTAATAACCTCGGGGATCTCTGTCGGATTCTTATAATTTTCGTACTCATGAAGAAATTTCTATAGAGCTTCTTGGTATAAGATTCTTTTCTCATCAGGTGACTTTTCACTATTTAGTAGGTCTAACAATTCGCTTTCCATTCTTTTAAGCCTGCTTTTACGGGGTTCTAGAACCGTATCTGGACTCTTTGAGCTTTGCAATGAAGCATACACCTCGTGTGGAATCACGACTACTTTCTTCATTATATGATATTAATCTAGTCAGTAAAGGTTCCAAAACTGAAAAAAAGATGGGGAGGAATGAGCCCACGCTTTGTACAATAATTGTACAATAATACGTCGTGTAACGGCGTAGGCGAGCCTTCTGAGGGTGTTTCATTGGTACATTACATTTTAACGTTAAGACAGATTTCACAGATACATTTTAAAAAGTCGGAGTCAATATTTTTAACAAACAACTGTTGCAATGCCCGGGGAAGTCGATGATAGATTTTTATTAATATTAATATATCTCCTCCTTATATTTGATGATTTTAAGCATAAACTTAATTTTACCACATCCTGTAGGGCCAGATATAATACATGTGGATGATTTTGTGAACCTGAATTTTTCTACAGAATCCATCTCTTACACGTCACACTCCTAAGTGTAACATTTACAAAATATAATAAAATTGAAAGTGCTGCTCCTTATATTCTACAGTCTTGTTTTTCATCTTCTTCCCAGATCCGTGAATGACGATGAGGTACAGCAAAAAGTACCCATCATCGATATTACAGACGATTCCGATGACAGTGTAGTTGTGGCTACAGGCTCCACCTCCGCTACCGAACCCCCACCAACGACAACTGTAGCGCCCCCACGCGAAATTCAAAGCGGAGGCACGATGATGATGAAGTGCCTTCCACGTCAGGTATAAAGCGTGCCAGGAGTGCTCTGGCTGTTAAAACCTCAGTAATAGAACACCAACCCTCTATGTCTTACAATACGCCCCCCACGCACATTTTTCAATAATAATTGCTTTGGCTCCATAAATCAATTGGCACTTGCAGGAAAATGAGAATCTGTGAATGTGGTATGTTTCATATGATGGACGATTGGGTGAAATTCACGCATAAATGTGATAAAATTCACTGTTCTACATGCCATGAGAAATATAAGACGGATGGTGTAAAGCATGTGTGTTATATGAAAGATGCTAAGCCTAAAAATAGACCTTGTATAACTGTGTACTTTGATACAGAAACTTATACGGTTGCTGAAACCAAAGAGGTTATCTCGCACCTACTTGTAAGCCAGACAATCTGCGATGAGGGCATGGAAGTGCGTCTAGGAGAATTTGTCTAAAACAATTCGTCTAAAATACAATTTGTCTAAATCAATTTGTCTAAAACAATTTGTCTAAAATAGTTTATCTAAAATCAATTTGTCTAATAACAATTTGTCTAAAATACAATTTGTCTAAAAATAATTTGTCTAAAATACAATTTGTCTAAAACAATTTAATATAATATGGCATACAAATTGTTGCCTGATGTACAATGCTATTTATTACTTGCCACGCCCCATCTTAAAAGGTTACCTCTTGTGCGGAATAGTACATCGAAATAGTTTGTCTAAAATAGTTTGTCTAAAAATAATTTGTCTAAAATACAATTTGACTAATAACTGAAGATAACTAGAAATGCATTTGTCTGCTTGATAAATTTGGAGTGAGGATGAAAAGATTGAAAATGGGTTGATTTTATTTCATAACATACCTAACCTAACCTAACCTAACCTAACCGGGTTATGGGTTCCGGGATAACTGATTTCGATGTACTATTCCGCACAAGAGGTAACCTTTTAAGATGGGGCGTGGCAAGTAATAAATAGCATTGTACATCAGGCAACAATTTGTATGCCATATTATATTAAATTGTTTGTTTAGACAAATTGTATTTTAGACAAATTATTTTTAGACAAATTGTATTTTAGACAAATTGTTATTAGACAAATTGATTTTAGACAAACTATTTTAGACAAATTGTTTTAGACAAATTGATTTAGACAAATTGTATTTTAGACGAATTGTTTTAGACAAACTCGCCTGATTCGCATGGAAGTCGTGTGTGATGAGTGTTACAAATGTGGTAAACGAACAAACGTTTTTAAAACGAACGCACACGACAACCCCGTGAAACTCTTTTTGTCCTATATTGCCAAGTTAGCGGACAAGTTAAAAAATATGACTGTGTACATTCTTGCCTATGACGGTGCAAAATTTGATACACAATTCCTTTATAAGGAGCCGCTTGAACACGAGTTATCAGAGATATTTATTTACAGGCGATCCCTTGAAAGGAGGAAACAAACTTACACAGATGCAAATAAGAGGTAATGTTCAGTTTAAAGACACTTTGTTATTCACACCTTATAAATTAGCCAAGCTACCCAAGGTGATGGGCGTAGCCGCCGAAGTTTCAAAAAGTTATTTCCCTTACACTTTCCTCACTACGACGCTTTAATTTATGTAGGTCTGCCTCCCAACAAACATTACTTTAACTACGCCAACATGAGTGATAGTGAGCGTAAAGATTTTGACCCCTACTAGAACAGTTTTAATGAAGATATTCCATACAATATAGCAGATGAATGTGAGCGTTATTGCGTGAACGATGTGCACGTGCTTAGGGTATGTTTCCAGGCCTTTAGAAGGATGTACATAGACCGGTTCAATTGCGATCCGCTGGAAGTCGCAACCACGATCGCCTCATTGTGCTTTACGGTGTTCAAGAACAATTTCATGCCTAAAGACACCTTAGCCGTCATTCACACAAACCCTCGCAGTTATGGGCATAAGGCAATTTACTGGCTCATACATCTACAGCAGCACACCGGTGTATATATAAAACATGCCCGCAACACGGGGTAAGTACCCATTAAGGTCAATGGTTGTTTTTTGGGTGGATGGTCTAACCGAAGACCGTGCCACTGGTGAGAAGACTGTGTACTCCTTTAACGGTTGCTGGTGGCATGGATGCCTACTGGGTGTGGAATCGTAGGAGATATCCATGGTAGATCTCCTGCCGACAGTCTTCCATGGACCCGCACCCGCGATCAGCTTATAGGTTCCCAGTTCACTCACAAGGTCTTGTGGGAGAACGAATATGATGCACGGATGGAGGCAGATGGGGAGTACCGTGAAGAAATAAACACAGTCAAATGTTCAATGGTGGTGGATCCTCTCAGATGCGGTGATAGCTTGTTCGAAGGGCGTAAAAACCGACTCAAGTTATACTTTCCGCCGACGGAGGGCTTGGAACTCCATCACTACGACTTCTGTTCTTTATATCCCTACGTGATGATGAACAATCCGTAGCCTGTAGGAGCACCTGAAAAACTGGTGGGTCCCGCCCTACCCACCATCGAAGAGTTCTCAGCAAATCTGAACAAGAACTATTTCGGTCTTTCTTTCGTAGACGTGCTCCCCTCTCGCGACTTATGAATGTTATATACCAGAAGCTCATGTTTCCCCCGTGCGTGTAGTGCGCAGAGGAGAACAATGGGGCCTGTAATCACATAACCAACCAGTGGAAGATCAGAGGTGTATATACAAGCCCTGAGCTGTCCCTAGCCGTTCGCCACGGCTACAGAATATTGAAGATATATGAGGTGTGGAGGTTTCAGAAGCTACCCAACCTTTTCACTCCATATATAAACACTTTTTTGAAGGATAAGGTAGAAGCATGAGGGTATCGTGAGGAGTTGAGACCGAAGATGAAAAATCGGCGTATATTCAGCGCTACCGCGACTGTGAAGGGATACAGCTTGACCGCTCCCAAATTGTAAAGAATCCGTGTAAATGCTTTAGTGCAAAGTTGTGCCTAAATAGTCTTTTGGGAAAATTTGCACAGAATACAGGCAAGGGGAACGTTCATCAATCCCAAAGTTATAACGAGGTGTGGGATTATGCCAATGCTTCCGATAAAGAGGTGATGGAGATCGTGAATGTAGGTGATACGTACATAATAAAGTACAACATTACCGAATTGGCCACATATACCTCACGTGTTACAAACATACCTGTAGCCAGCTTCACAACCGCATACGCTCGCATCAAACTTTGGGGACTACTGCATTCTCTTGGGCGGAGGGTTCTGTAGGCAGACACAGATAGTGTGAAATTTACAAAGAGGGAGGGTGAATACATGCCACCTCTTGGAGAATTCCTCGGAGAGTTGACTGATGAGGTCAAGGATGACTATGGTGATAGTACATACGCTGATTCTTTTGTATCAACACGTCCAAAAATTTATGGGGTAAGGGTGAGGGTGTGGGAAGAGCTGAAATATATCGTGAAGGCGAAGGGCATCACGCTTAACCAGGCGAACCAACGGATCGTTAAATTTGATTCGTTGAAGGCGCTAGTGTGCTTAGAAGGTGAAGGCGACCCACACTTTTCGAGCACAGAAAATGGGGGGCGTGAAGGAACTCAGGGGTACGAAAGTGTGTCGTAACACTTATAAGAAACGTTACCAGGTGCCTGGAACTTACGACACCGTACCCTTTGGGTACCATAGCCCTTGATTGTTTTGTTTTATATATATACACAGGGTATTTCAGGAGGAAAGGTCAATACTTCTGGAAGTGATAGTATCGGTCATTGCGAGAAAAAAAGTTCATATGAACATGTGTCTAATTCTGAATGGTTACGGAGATAGAGCTGTTTGAATCTACAAATACAAAAGCGTTGTTAATGGTAATCAAGAAAGAGAAACCAATTACTGTTTCTAACATTTAATGTTTAAACATTGGCATTTTGAATGGTATCAGATACAGAAATGACAAATTTGTTAGTTTACAATACGTTTTCGAAAATCCCACCGTCAACCTCAATGCATTTTGCAACTCGTGTGTGAAGATCGCGTGTTGTTCGTCTGAGTTGATCTTGACGTTCCTTTATGCGGGCAGCAGCATCCAAATGCGCGAGAGCAATTCGCCTCGTGTATCCGCCTTTCTTTTGTAAACTTGACTTTTCATCCACCCCCACAAACAATAATCTAACGGAGAGAGGTCTGGAGACCTTGGTGGCCATTGAATGTTACCACCGCGGGGGGAGGAAGAGCTGCGCGCGCATCAGATTCAAACAGCTCTATCTCCGTAACCATTCAGAATTAGACACATGTTCAATTTAGGGTGGATCGATTTTACATTGTTTTCGATTTCCATATTCTAATAGAGACACAAACTTGCGCATGCATGAGAAAATAGCCTCTGCAAAATCTTAGCTTAATAGGTAATCATCTTCTGCCCCCGGCAGAGCGATGAAAATCATATTTTAGTAGTCAAAAACGTATTTTTAAACCCTAGCCTAGAGTCATAAAATTTTGCGTGTGTGTTATTTCATGCCTAAGCAACGATATAAATGCTATGGGAAATATATAAATGCATTATTTAAGACAAAGAGCAGATCTGAAAATATGTATATTATACATATTTTCAGATCGGCTCTTTGTCTTAAATAATGCATTTATATATTTCCCATAGCATTTATATCGTTGCTTAGGCATGAAATAACACACACGCAAAATTTTATGACTCTAGGCTAGGGTTTAAAAATACGTTTTTGACTACTAAAATATGATTTTCATCGCTCTGCCGGGGGCAGAAGATGATTACCTATTAAGCTAAGATTTTGCAGAGGCTATTTTCTCATGCATGCGCAAGTTTTTGTCTATTAGAATATGGAAATCGAAACAAATGTAAAATCGATCCACCCTAATGTTCATATGAACTTTTTTTCTCACAATGACCGATACTATCACCTCCCGAAGTATTGACCTGTCCTCCTATATATATATATATATATATATATATATATATATATATATATATATATATAGGGTGTCTCTTATTTTCGAAGTGTTGATTTTTTTAGGTTGCGCCCCCTCAACCAGTTCCATTGGTTGAAAAAACATCACATATAAAATTGTTTTGGATTGAACAATTTTTAGAGGTCGCCCCCGCTTATTAAAGTTCATAAAATATAGCTATTATTTATGCAATTAATATTTGAAATTACTAGCAGTTGTCAAGTATACTAAACATATGTTTTTAATTAATTAATCATCATATTTATGATGAATTCAATTAAATGAATATATTAGAGATAATTGTCAAGTTTGTAGCTGAAAATATTGCTTGATAAGACAAGATCAACCTGTTTAAACATGTTTCATCAAGAATGCTCCAGATTATGTTGCAATTGTTTATTTGTCATCATTCAGTGTTCTGCTGTCATAAGTAAAAGGTGTGTAACTGTGTATCACTATACTTCTTTTTTGCTATTATCAGATAATAAACTATGTTATTTATATTTTTCACAATTATTTATACTGATTTTGTTATTAGTGTTTGAAAAAAATTTAATGAATTTAATGAAAAAATTAGAATTTATGCTCTTATACACATATTATGAAGTTTTAAACAATGTTGCTATTTGTCACAAAGAATTTAATTTAGTTCAATGGAAATTTTACCTGACATGTGTTTCATGATCTGTGTTTCTATCAGTGGCGTCACTAGAGGGGTGCGGGGGGTTTTTGTGCAGTGTTTGAGCAGAAATTTATTATTTTTTATAAAAATATCCCTGTAGTTAGTTATAACAACAAAAACATTTTTCGTAAGCCCAGCTTACATGTATCAATATACCTACAAGGCTAAAACTCTATGCTAATTTACTTTTTGAACCTTCTAATGCGCTCCGGTCAGAGCTGTCATTATTACCCAATTACAATGACGCTTCGAATCACGTGGTTTCGTCTGCACGCTCTACAAGCACGCGCTGTTGTTTTCGTTGCTGCTGGTGTTTTTATAGTCGCTGATTTTGTCAAATTTTCTGTTGTTTTAGCTACAATATTGTGGTAATTAGTATTTGTGAACCTATATCAATAACTTTTTTGAGAATGAAGTAGTAATTAAAGGAAAAGAAGGAGAAAAATAAAAAAAGGCTTCCGCTCAGTTGTTGCAGCCTCTGTCTTTATGATGTTGCAGCCTCAAATTTATGAGTATATTTCCATATGCATTTGTCTACAACTTCTACATTATTTGGGCCGTTATTGATTATGCAAACCTAATCCATTAATGTATCTCATGTAACGGTAAAGTTTAACGTTAAAATGAACATAATTTTGATGTAGTTCTTAAACGTTTTTACTTCGAATTCTATTGTTTTCTTACCGAATTTTCACTTTAACCACATGAAACTATGTAAATGTAAATACATTTAGGCTGTGCGTATGATATTGTAATTTAAAGGAGTAATTTTAATTTTGCTAGTTGTTTATGTCACTACTATTGCCATTACATTCAGTGATATACGGGAATTACGATTTACGAGTAACATTAGTACAAAAAACATTACTAAGGATTCTGTATGGTCTGGTACGGGAGGAGGTCCATGGGGGGTGGGTGACACCATGAGTTACCGCACTGGGTGACACCAACCCTAGTGACGCCACTGTTTCTATTTCCAATAAAATAGCAAAATATAAATTTCTACTACAAAAATATTTATTCCTTGTTTCTTAGATTAAAAAATAATAGGAATAATAATTGAGAAAAATACGTTAGATTTATAAAATAGACCAAATTAACTTTGTCTACCAAATTTTTTTTTTTTTTGTAATTTAAAAAAGTCAAAACAGTGATTTAGCCCTGCTCTACAAAACCATAACACTACATTAATATTTTGTTTTCTTATTTTGCAGATGAATACAAGAAGACCATTCTATTTGCTCGGATCTACAGTAGATGATATTAAAGGCTCAAAGCTGCCCCCATATAGGCAAGCTTTTGGTTATTTTATGCACCTCCACAGAGAGAAAAACATGACAATCCGCGATGCTCTGCGTCAATCTATTCGAGCCACAATAGTTATCTGGGATAAGGCCAATATTCCTACTCAGCAGGAACCTCGTGCCATGAAGAAGTTAGAGAATTTCTTTAACGAATGGACTTGCTTAAAGAAGCATGCTTCCAGAACAAGCCAGAGCCATAAAACCAAGGAGGCTGATTTTGTAGAGCGATTGGAAGATCTCTTTGACATCGCCCATGGAGACGCTGAGAAGCTGATCAAGAATCGTGAGGACTGGGAGTTCCTTCAACTGCAAAGACAAAAAGGTCGTCCTGGCTCAATCGGTGGTGTGGACACTGTACATCTTCACCGCACAAAAAATGCAGTCAAACGGTTGGAAGCTGAGGCAGAGAGAAAAAGAAAGTCAGAATCTTTGATGGAGGCGTCTACTAGTCAAGTTGTACTGGCTTCTTCCACATCTTCCAGCAACACTGATGAAAGTGAGAATGAGGAGGAGGAGCCCAAAGGAGCTTGTGCTTTACCAAAATCTAAGAAAAACGAGGCATGAAAAACATCATGACTATTCAGATGTCTGCTGCCCTGGATCGTACACAAATTTCCTCTAGAAAGGCAACATTTATCCTCGCAGAGGCAGCTAAAAGCTTTGGTTTGGACGCTTCAGATTACAACATAAACCAACATTCTATCCATCGCCTTCGAAATAAGAACCGAGCTCGTCATGCTAAAGAACTTAAGGAGCATTTCCATGGAGAATGTTCTATGACAGTCCACTGGGATGGCAAGATGATGGAGGACCTCACCTCGCACAAGCACATTGATCGTCTCCCAGTACTTGTGTCAGGACCTGGTGTTGAACAGCTGCTTGGTGTCCCCAAAATCCCAAACTCAACTGGAGAAGCACAAGCTGAAGCCGTCTTTAACTGCCTGAATGAATGGGGAATTACAGAGAGAGTAAAAGCAATTTGTTTCGATACAACAGCTTCAAACACGGGTCAATATAGTGGAGCCTGTGCTCTCATCGAAGCAAAATTGGGACATGATGTTTTGTACTTGCCTTGTAGACACCATGTTTTAGATTTATTGTTGGGAGCTGCATTTGAAGCAACATTGGGATCTACATCAACTGGTCCAGAGATATTGATCTTTAAGCGTTTTCGTGACAATTGGACTTCTGTTGATCAAAGCCAGTTCCAAACAGGTGAGACAGACACGATTACTAAAGAAGCAATTATCCAGTCTAAAACTGAACTAATTCAGTTTGCTAGATCCCAGGCACCTATGCTACGGGATGACTATCAAGAACTTTTGGATCTGTCCATCATCTTTCTTGGAGGTGTCCCCAATAAAGGCATCAAGTTTCGTGCACCAGGTGCCATGCATCGAGCTCGCTGGATGTCCAAAGCGCTCTATTCTATCAAGATGTGGCTTTTTCGAAACCAGTTCAAGATGACTAAGACTGAAGAACGAGGAATTCGAGATCTTTCCCTTTTTTCTGTTCTCATCTATATGAAGGCTTGGACAACATCCTCACTCCCTATTGAAACCCCATTTAATGACTGGCTCCTTATGAGGTCATTGATTAATTATCCTAACAAAAAGATTTCTGATGCAACTAAAAAAAAGCTCTCTAACCACTTATGGTACCTGTCTGAAGAAGCAGTTGGTCTTGCTTTCTTTGATGAGCGAATTACTACAGATGTAAAGAAACGCATGGTAAAGGCATTAGAAGATGAGTCCACTGATAGACCACCCAAGCGTCCTCGGATTCCTGAATCGACCTTCTGCTCTGGTGAAGGACTACACCAACTTGTTACAAGAAATACTAGAGAATTCTTTACTAAGCTGAATTTGCCAGAAGGATTTCTGAACAAGGCACCCAGCACTTGGACATCCAACTGTGAATATTTAAGGGCCAGAGCTATTGTTGCAGCTCTATCTGTTGTAAATGACCGGGCAGAACGTGCAGTAGCTTTAGTTCAAGAGCTGAATAAGAAATTGACAGTGGGGGAAGAGCAGCTCCAGTTCCTGCTCCAAATTGTTGCAAAACACCGCCAGAGTCACCCAGTTCCATCAAAAACTGTTCTTCTCAAAAAATAACCATCAATGAGGTCGCACCTTAAAATACACCATATTGTATAATCATTGTATATATAAATAAATGTTGTATAAGGAAATAATGCTAATTAAAGTAATTAAAGTATGTAAATAGCACTGGCATTTTGAATTTATCTCTATATAATAAACTAATGGTTTTTTTTTGTAGCAATGCTTCATTGCTGATTGTATATAAAAAAAGAGCCAGGAAGGATTTTGGATAGGAGAAAAAGGATTGGGATAAAGAAGGATTGAGGACCAAAGGATGGATTATAACAACATCAAGGATAGGTTAGAAAAGGATCAATGATAAATAAGAAGGCCTATACTTATAAAAACGAATCAAACTAAAAAAAGAAGGAAGGAATTATGTGTATAATGAGCATAGTCATATGTCAGGAGCTATTATGCCATGGTCACCATTTTTATTAGCCGGGGGCGACCCCTAAATATGAGCCAATTTGTGTCAAACTTTCAAGTTTTAGTTTTTATGCTAAATGGAACTATTTTAGGGGGCAGATAAAATAATTCAACATTTCAATTTTTGACTACCCAATAAGAGACACCCTAATACACACACACCGTGAATTATTCGATATGTTTATTAAATAAATCATGTTTCAATTAGCGTTTCAATTCCTCCTTCGTGTGTGTTTGTTTGTGTGTGTGTGTGTGTGTGTGTGTGTTCGTGTGTATGTGCAGGAAAAATTCTAAGCTCCGCACACTCTATGATCAATCAAAGGATCACGTGACTCCTGGTACTACCTAGGCATATCTCAACCCCTGCTTGCTCAGTTGACCGCAGCAAGCCCTTGATCTCAACGTGTATTTTGAAGAATTCTTGCGTAGACGGTAAAAGTGATGGCTACGTTTGATATTGCGTGCTCGATATTTATAAGGTGGTATTCGATAAAGTCTACAGATGTGGTGGATACTGAAAGATTCTCTATTCCTCCCTCCATTGAGATTTTAAGGCTACATTGAGCCGTGCGAAGCGTGAGCAACAAGAGGTTCAAATACTCTACGGCTATTCTGGCGAGAGCACTGCAGGATTTCGTGGAACAAACGATGTAATGGACTATTTCATAGGGTTAAACTGTGTAAATGCGTACATATACCGAAAAGTGAAACAAACAACACGTGCAGAAGAGAAGCAAAAAGTTAGGTAGTGAGTTTTGTTGACGAATGGTATGACAAGCGGTATTATGTCATGCTACATCATACCAAGTACGCGCACCCTACGGCTGAAAATATAAATCTTATCATAGACAATCTGAAATATTTTTATCATTAAATACTGTACATATATAGCATGACGAGGTTCGCAGTGCAGTTGTGGCTAAATGCCGGTGCGAGTTTTTAATAGAGTTTAGTTTAGGTTTTGCTAAGCAAAAAGGACAAATATGGGCACATGTTTCTCTCAAATAGTGCGCCGGAATGCGCATTCCGTGGAATGGGAGTGATAAAACATTAAAGCCGATATTACTTCATGTATCGCAGATGGAAAAATTCTCTAAACGATTGCCCGGTATAATGAGGTACGAGTATTCACATGGTTCTTTCATGCTGGAACAAACCCGTACACGATTCACTAACGCATGGTATAACACGCCCCGTATGACTCGTTCCCCCACACCTCCTTCCGTGCCAAACCGCGCACCGACTGCTCATAGTCACCTCAGAGCTTGACTCGACTGGTCATACACTCCTCACAATAGAATACAAGGGAGCTTCCGTTGAGCAGCATTCTCAATGCCGTATACGATGTGTCCGTGACGAAGTCATTGCGTGTGTTCAGGCGTAAAACCGCTGCCGTTAACTATGTACTTGACACAACTTGTAGACAAACAAACTCTGGTAAACGAAATGTTATTTATTTAAGTGTTGAGGAGATGAATAGAATTTTCGTGATAGTTGAGAAGTTGGGTGAGGATCGTTATAAAATACCTGCAGGTGTAGGAACAAGAAGAGAACAGATTAGTGATGCACCCTCATATGCCATTGTTTTACGTTATGTATAAATCGCGACCAGCCATGCATTGATATACGGCTGATGTGGAACTGGATAGTATTTAAAAGGTATCGACTCTTCGAAATATCTTCAACAAAGGACTTGAACGATACAGGGCTGAGCTCACCTACACTGTTCACCCTGAAGAGTTATTTCTTTATATAACGAGCAGCTGTCGCCACGACTTAGAAGTTTATTTCAACTGCCGATATGCGTTGTGAAGAAGAGTTCACGGTTGAAAAGCTCGGATTAGAAAGAATAACCCTCGATTGGAAAAGAGTGTTTATAAATTTGAATTTAATAATGACGTGGTGAGCGATGCCCTCTTTATGCGTATTTTTTATTGTATTCTGTCTGTGTTTAAAGAGAGTGATAACTTTCCAACCAATTGTAAAGTGGGTACAAAAATAGTATTGAACGAATTGAATGCCCTTTACATCGAATATAGGCATCTGCATACCTTTAGTACTGAATAATGTTAAATCGTATTTATTGCATAGTACAACGCAACAATGATGTAACTGTAGACTCGATCACGTGTGAGTTTAGTATTTTAGTTAAGCGCAGTAGAACATAAAAGCGTGTACTTTGACGTATATTATTTTAAAGTTTATATATAAATGTGTATTTTTCTTGCAAAGATGTTAATTCAGCTAAGAATATATTTAATTGGTATTATTATTTTATTATTATTATTTAATATAATGTGTACTTGCTCGTACATATATTAAATGTGTATATAGATTTCTCTTGAACTATTACTATTTTTTATGCTTATATAAGTGTGTATTTGTTCATACATATATTAAATGTGTATATAGATTTCTCCTGCACTAATATTATTATTTAAAAATATATATATATATATATATATATATATATATATATATATATCCTTCGTTTAAAGTGTGTATTTTTTGCTGTATAGAATTCTTCTGAACTATTTTTGAATGAATATTTATTTTCTCTATATTTCGTGGATGTTAAATTATTTCCAAAAATTCGCCAAAATAAAGAGAATGGTGTAGTTGTGTTTTATTATCCAATAAGTGATTAAAATATATGCTTTCCTGGGTGTATATATATATATATATATATATATATATATAATAATACGATATTAAGGAATAACTGGGTTAATGGGAATATATAAACGATGCATGTGTGCTTCAATAAATATGTATATGTATACACCACATCAAATGGCTGGCTACGCCTTTTATGCCAACTGGCGGCTTAAGCCAACTGGTGGATTAAGATTTCTAGGCCAGCTGTGAGGTCAAGAACGTCCATTAAGTGTTGCAACACGCCTGCAAGAACATCTCCATTAATTAAATAAATAGCGCAGTCTGGCACCTCAGAAGTTATTAATATATATACATATACATCTAAACAAGCCATTTACAGCCAACTGACTGGTTAAGCTAACTGGCTGATTACGCCTTCTAAGCCAAATGAGGCTACCTTGAACTCTCATTATGCGCCTGGATGTCCAGGCGAAAAGATGTTCTCTTCTCTCTCTCTCTCTCTCTTAGGCTAGGTTTGGGTGGGAATCCCCCTAGCTTTTGGCATCTTGTGGGATCCCCCCTGCCCCCTTTATTTCTTTAATTTTGTTTCACCCCCAGGTGCCAACCCCCCCCCATAGGTTCTAGCCCATACCCCTCTTTCCAACAATTGATCAACATTGCAATGCAATTTGCACTCTACCATTTTGCGGTCATACTACTAACGTCAGTGAAACTCTGAGAGCATACTCCTTACACTTCGGAAAATCCACTTGTTTTAATGTTGTTATTTAATTTTCTTTTATAACTTTGTAAATATATATATGTATACACATTGTTTAAGCTTCTCTTCAACCTGTACCTATCAAAATAAACCTTTACACACACACCACACACACACACACACACACATATATATATATATATATAGACACTGTGTGTGTATATATATATATATATATATATATATATGATGAATAAAACTACGAAGGAAAGGAAACAAATGGTGCTCAAGCGCTTTCGTCTAATGACATCCTCAGGAACACTGATCTAACACTTTCTAATGCAGTCCACTTTGTCCAAAATAACTATGGTGTTAGCCTTGTCTGCTTTAGTAATATGGAGCTCACCATCTTTTTTTAATTGTGAGAGGCTATTGCGAAAACGTTTAGGAAAGTTATCTTCGTAAGTACTATTCGCAGCACAATAGACAAGTTTAGTAGCTATCGGAAAAAACAAACAATTTGTCCTACGTACACTTTTACTCTGGACATGACACGCCCATTAAGAAGGCCATATTTTCTTCAAAGTTTCTCCGCGCTCTTAGGATCGCCAGTCCGGAATACATCGATGCCGAATTGGAAAAAATCAACGATATTGGAAGTGATCTGTTCTACCCACCTATGTTTATGGAATCTTGTCTTAACAAGGCAAAACGAACCTTCTATCCTGTGAATAATAACAGTCGTACTTTGTCAAAGAATATTTTAGTACTTCCATTTTTCCCGGGCTTTTTAGACATTGCTAATGTACATAAACTTTTGGATATTAATGTAGTATTTTCATATAACAATATTGTGAAAAATATCATAGTAAAAAATAGCCCTACTAATAATTCAGGCATTATCTATAAAATTGGTTGTAAACATCGTGATTCCTTTTACATTGGTCAGACGGGAAAGGATTTGCACACGCGTGTAAAACAGCATCAATATTCCGTTAGAACGGGACAGTCGTCCAGTGCCCTTTTTGTCCATTTGTCAGAGTTATCCCATTGTATTGATTGGAATAATGCTTCAGTTTTGTTTCACTCTAGCAACATTGTTAATAGAAATATTCTTGAGTCTGCTATTATCCAATTTACAAATAACTTTAACATGCGCAAAGGTCTTTTTCAACTCGATCCCGTTGTTTTGAATTCGTTCAGAACGGATTTAGACAAGAGCAGAGTGCTAAAACTTTGGTAATTTTCACTTATAAATTTGTATGCTTCTCTTACAATTTTTATTTTTCAATTTAGTTTTATATTTTTTTTTTGTAACCTACAGTATATATCATTCAGACATTAACTATAAAATTGGTTGTAAACAATCCATTTGATCTTGTGTTGAACTCGTTCAGAACGGATTTAGACAAGAAGGGTAGAGTGCTAAAACTTGGGTAGTTTTCCCTTATAAATTTGTGTGCTCCTCTTACAATTTTTATTTTCAATTATTTTTTTATTTATTTTTATTTTTTTATTTTTTTATTTTTTTAATATATTTTGTGACCTATATATCATTCAGGCATTAACTATAAATTGGTTGTAAACAATCCTTTTGATCTTGTGTTGAATTCGGGCAAAGTGTTAAAATTGGTAGTTTTCCTTACAAATTTGTATGCTCCTCCCACAATTTTGTTTCTATATTTATTATATAACAATATATATATATTTTTTTTTGTAACCTGTATATAGTCTTGAACGCTTTATTTACTTCAGTGTTCCTGACGATGTCATTAGACGAAAGCGCTTGAGCACCATTCTCTGTTTCCTTTCTTTCGTGGTTTTATTCATCATAAATATTTTTCACGTGTTACTTTCGTGAAATAATTTTCATATATTTATATATATCATAGGCGTGCACACTGGGTACGCAAGGTACGCAGTGCGTATCCAATTTTTTTTATTAAATTTAAAAATTTAAACTTTTTTAAATATTGGTAAAATGCTATTATAAATACCAATAAATTTATAATTTATTCAGTATACTTAAGCAATACAAAGTAAAATTAAGTGAAACTTCCTGTTTTTTCATGTGCTTTCTTAGAAGGTACGCTCTGAGCATAGAATGTACTTGCATAGGAATATGATCCTTAAGTGCTGGGCGGGGCTTCTATTGACCGAAAAATGTCCTGGGATACGCTGGAGTGTTTCAGCGTAGTTTCAGAAAATGCGAAGTGGTTTTGATGATTGTATGCCCAAGGCGAAATATCGCATGCCATTGACTGCTGATGCAGAATCAAAACGAATAAGGCCAGATTTGGAAATGAAAAGACTTTATTAGAAATCATAGATACGGTTTGCATGCAACTTACTGCTCGGTTTGGAAATCTGTAAGTTGAAATTTTTGGAACTTCTGAATCCCGAAAATTTTCTAAAATTTAGCCAAGCATTCCCTGAAAAAACTCTTAAAACCTTTGCGGACCTACACATTGGCTCTTTTGATTTATAAGACTGAAAAATGAATAAGTGTCCTGTAATCATCTGAAGAATTTCAAGGAAAATATCCTTGCCATATTGCAAAATTCTTGAGCCTGAACAACTTGAGTGAAAGCATGCCTGAACTTCAAAAACTCGTAGGGCTAGTACTAACCATTCCCTCTACAACTTCATTAGTAGAAAGATCATTTTCGGCTTTGAGAAGAATTAAAACGCATCTAAGAAGTACAATGGGCGAAGAAAGGCTGTCATACTTAGCCCTTATGAACATCGAAAATGAGTTATTAGTCCAAATGAAATCTGACCCATCATTCTACGATTCAGTAATAGATATGAAAAAAACTATATAGGGCTATGGGTTGATTGCCTGATATTCTCATCCGTTGGAAATTTCCAGCAGACTTCACTGGAGAGTTAACGACAAAAGCCCTGTTTTTTCGTGTAGGTCTTCAAAGGACCTCTTTATTTAATTGTTTTTCGGGATTTGGAATACGTATATGGTAAAGAAAGACATTGCCTTACCTTATTATTCGTTGGGCCTCGCTTCTGTTTCGATGTAGGGCCGTGGTATCATGGAGTTACGCAATGAGTTCACTCGATGTAACTAATATAGGCAGTCACTATTTAAACCCCTGAAGGAATAGGCCAATAGGCCTATCCTTTTCATAGTTATTAAGTTTTATATTATGAGGAATTCACTCAGAACTTTAGAGAAGACGAAGCACATCTTCCCTGTTTAAAACATTCGCTGTCACTTAAACAGCTCCGAGCCGAGCCGATATAATATAATCTTCATATTTTATTATAAATTGCTGATTTGGCAAAGGTCGTTGACTCCTCTCCTGTAATTTACATGAGTTAGAAATGTAAAATTTTGATCACGCGAAATAATAAATGTTTCTCGTGGTTATGTAGGCCCGACTCCTACATACAGGTTCTAGGTATGTATGGCAATCAATTCAATTAGGCTATGTCGCCAATCCGAGGCAATTTTGTATAGATATTTAATTCAATTAATTAATAATTTATTTTAATTATGAAATAAAGGTACCACATACGATACCATGTTGTAAGCGTGCATAGTTTTTCCATAATAGATGAATATTCCACTAAGAATCTTAGGGTCGATCTGAAATATCGATAAAAATCGCGCTGTCGCATATAAATAGTTAAATATATACCGTATCCAGTGTCCACCCCATCATCCAGATTTGGTAAGTACCTTTACTACCGTACCAAGGTCATAATTTATTATAGTTTATATCATCGTTATTTCTTGAAATAAGGTGAGTTTACTCCAAAGAAAAAACTTGTTTCATAAATATATTTACAAAACAAGAAAACAAAGAAAAAAAATTCTGAAACATATTTACAAAACATGAGAATAGTTCTGGTTGGTCACAATAGCTGTTAAAAATGTCGTCTATGTTTTCGATGCACATCTTGTATCTGTCGACGGTTACCGGCAAATTGCTTTACATAGTTCCTTTCATTGCTTAAGAGCTGGAATTCTTCACAAATGTAGTCTTTAAGGTCCTGAAGACATGCTGGCTTTTGCTGTAAAAAACAATTGTGTAATAATGTTTTGAATAATCATCAGGAGAAAACATTTTCCTCGGTAAACTGACTTTTGGGACACCTTGTATATTTTTTTTATACTTAATTTTTTTATGCAAGAAGATGCTGAGAGTGAATGCCCGCAAAAGCAACCCCCCCCCCCCCCCGCCCCTCCAAGGAATTTTGAGATGATTGGACGTTCTGCTTTTGAAAGACTGGATCTTCCCATTAAGGATAGATTCAAAAAATTTATAAAGTCAAAAAATCAAAGCAATTGGACGATAATTGGAGGATTGAGAGCGGTCACCCTTCTTTGGGACAGGCTGAATGAAGGCGAACTTCCAACAGAAAGGAAAAGTACCAGATGAAAGAAAAAGACGAGAGTTTGCCAAGGCAGGATGTCAGCACAGAAGCACAGTTCTTGAGAACTTGAGAACACAGGACGAGCACCATCAGGACTGTACGCTTCCTGGAGTTGAGCACAAATAGGGCAGAAAGAACATCTTTGGAAGAGATTTTAATTAAGAACATAATAAAGTCAGAGGGAGGAGGAGATGGAAGAACAGCACCTGAATCGTTGTGTTGAGTTGGAGTAAAGAGTTTAGCTTTTTCAGGAGAAGAGATGTCAACTGAGCCGTCGGAATAGAAAAGAGAAAGGAAAGAAGAGGAAGAGAAGTTGTTGAAGAGGTTCTCAGCTAGATGCCAGAAAGAGCGAGAAGAATTAGAATTGGGTAGGTTTTCACATTTTTGTCAGATGAAGGAATTTTTGACGAGTCGAAGAACTGATTTTGCACGATTCTGGGCACAAATATAAGCCGAGTAAAAGTCAGGAGTTGGATAGCGAAGTACCTTCTGGGAACCTCTTCGCTGTTGTGGATAGCATTTGGAACAAGTAAAGTTAAACCAAGGATTTTTGCATTAGTGGTAGGAATAAAATATGGAATGTACGCCTCCATGCCCGAGGGAATGACCTCCGAGATGCGCTCAGCACACTTGGAAGGGCCCCGGCCATGGAAACAGTAATTATTCCATGGAAAATCACAGAAATACTGCCTGAGGGCTTCCCAATCAAATTGTTAAAGGCGCCTTCTCTTGAGAGGATCCATAGGCCGAATTCGAGTGATAGGACAGGAAACAGATATAAGATTGTGGTCGGAGAAGCCCAACGGAGAGAAAAGTTTCACAGAGTAAGAAGAAAAATGAGAAGTGAGAACAATATCCAGAATGTTGGGCCTATCTCCAAGACGATCGGGGATACGAGTAGTGTGCTGTACAATCTGCTCCAGGTCATTTAGGATAGAAAAGTTGTAAGGTAGTTCACGAGGGATGTTAGTGAAATGGGAGGAAAGTCAAAGGTAGTGGTGAACATTGAAATTTCCTGAAGTGGAGATTTCGGCAAATGGAGAGTGAGATAGAATGTATTCCACTTTAGAAGTGAGGTAGTCAAAGAATTTTGGATAATCAGTAAAATTAGGAGAAGGGTAAACAGCGCAGATGTATTTACGAGGGCCACTCAATATATTTTGCCCCACCTTTTTTTTTCTTTCCAAGTTTCCTTGTAAGTTCCAGAAATTTTGTACACAAGTAGTTACATACCTTTTTTAAAAGTTTTTATTTTTCCACATCGTCTCCATCCTTTTCTACGGCTTTCCTCCACCTCGAAACAAGGGCCTTTATTCTTTGCTGGTGAAAGTCCACTGGGTTCCGCTGGAGCCACCTCTTAATCTCCTCAACAACCTCATCGTCACTTTGAAACTTTCTTCCATGAATAGCAGCGTTCATTGGCCCAAACTAATGGAAGTCTGAAGGTGCCAGATCCGGGCTGTATGGAAGGTGGAGTAACACAGTCAAGCGCATTTTTGTAATGGCCTCTCTTGTTGGCAAACTGTTGTGTGGTCTTGCTTTATCGTGCAAAAGAAGGACGTCTTCCAGTTTTCTTTTCGGTCGAACTCGCTTTATACGTCTCTGGAGTCTCTGTAGGGTAGCAAAATATACCTCTGAGTTGGTTGTTTGTCCTTTCTTCATAATGTCCACCAGAATCACCCCTTTCATGTCCCAGAAGATGGTGGCCATAACCTTTCGTGCAGAGGGAGCCATTTTGAACTTTTTCTTGCGTGGGGAGTCTGCGTGTTGCCACTCCATGGATTGGCGTTTTGTTTCAGGTTCAAAGTGGTGTACCCAAGTCTCATCCCCACTGCAGCGGCGGCTCGTCGGTAGGCACTGCGGAACTGCAGCACCCCTAAATTTTTTATTTACAATTGAAATAATCAAGAACAATATAAGGATGAGCTCAATGAATAACTTTTTCAATAACTTTTGAAACTTTTATTCATTGCTCAATGCTCATCCTTTTATTTCAGTAATTATTTCAACCCATTCTTAGAGACAGCACCCCTATAATTTTTAGTCACGAGCCGCCACTGATCCCCAGTCACAATTCGTGAAAGGAAGTCATCTCCTTCTGTCTCGTATCGAACCAACGACTCAGAAGCAATTTCTTTTCTTTGGGCTTTGTGATCGTCAGTCAGTTCGCGAGGAACAAACCGTGAACACACTTTTGAGTATCCCAGTTGCTGAATTATCGTATTCACCCTCCCTCATCTCAATAAAATATTTGAAAGAATAGTTAGTCAGAAAATCTGACTTTATGGAAACTCGGAAAAAATTCAATGATAACCAACATGGGTTTCGGTCAGGTAGATCATGCCTATCACAACTAATGGAACACTACAACAACATTATTCATGCACTTGAAAGCAATGAAAACTATGATGTAATATACACAGACTTTGCTAAAGCGTTCGACAAGTGTGGCCATGGAATCATAATACATAAACTGAAGTATATGAGAATAACAGGAAAAGTATGGAAATGGATATATAATTTCCTTAGTGAACGGTGGCAAGTCGTTACAGTACAAGGAGTATCTTCATCAGAATCAGAAGTCCTGAGCTCAGAACCACAAGGAACAGTATTAGCTCCACTACTCTTCATAATCATGCTAACTGACATAGATGAAGATGTTACCAGAGACAGCACAGTAACATCCTTTGCCGATGACACAAAGATCAGTAGAAAAATAAAAAACCCAGAAGATATAGGATCTCTACAAACCGACATGAACAGAATCTACAAGTGGACGGAAGACAACAATATGAAGTTTAATACTGAGAAATTTCAGTTGTTACGGACGGAAAAAGAGATGACCTAAAATCCATGGAATATTATACCCCAAATGGACAGGAAATTCAGAGAAATTCTAGAGCAAAGGATTTAGGGGTTGTAATGACAGATGATGCGAAATTTGAAACACAAAATAAGATAGCAGTAAACAGAGCAAAGAGAATAACGGGGCAGATATTGAGAACCTTTAAACGAAGGGATGGAATGTAATGATTCCTCTACTGAAAACACTGATCATACCCAAATTGGAATACTGCTTGGTCCTAACATCCCCATATAAAAAAGAAGACATTAGACAGCTGGAAGGGATCCAGAGAAACTTCACAGCCAAGATCAAGGGGTGCAAAGCACTAAATTACTGGGAAAGGTTACGCGAACTAGACCTATATTCAATGGAAAGGAGAAGATAGAGATACACCATTATTTACACTTGGAAAATAATGGAGAAACTAGTTCCTAATCTTACTCTGAACCCTATAATTCCCCAAACAACGATGGAAAGTAGAAACGGTAGATTGTCTCGTATTTCCAAATTAAAGGCGAGACAGGGAACATTCTTAACCCTGAAAGAAATTAGTTTTGTTGTGAGAGGACCAAAACTGTTTAATCATCTGCCCAAAGACCTAACAAACACGAAGGGAGTTGTAGTGGACATCTTCAAAAGAAGATTAGACGCCTGGCTCAGAACAATTTCCGATGAGCCTGGCACACCTGGCTATGTGAGGTGGAGAGCACAAGAAACCAACTCACTACTTTACCAGGCCAACTCGAAGTTTGACCTTCGCGAAATGAGGAATCATCGCGCGGAACCTTTGTAAGGTTGTAACGTATATATATATATATATATATTGGAAATTTCTTAAGAATCAAACGGGTGTCAAAACTGTCCTTCCTCCGACAATCGATGGGGTGTCGGGGAAGGATGAAATTACAAAGCTGTGGAAAAACCACTATCTAACATTCTTAACAGTGTGAGTAGGGATAATCTTAAGATAGATTGCAGCGAAACGACTGTGGGAGCGACAAGGGAAAATACTTTGGTATCATTTTCTGAAGTAACGAGTTAATTAAAGAGTTAAAGACTAGTTCTGCGTCAGGGGTAGAAGACTTATGTAATGAACACTTAAAATATGCAAATGACGTAGTATGTCTGCATATATCATTGCTCCTATCAGCCATGCTTGCTCATAGCTGTATCCCTGCAGAGTTCATGAGGATATACAGTATATCTTGCCCCTGGTCAAAATAAGTAGAGACATTCTGTCCAGCAATAATTACAGGCCTATTGCTGTCGCTTCCTGCTTCTCGAAACTACTAGAAAAACTCTTGTTACTCCGATTAAATGATTTCCTATGACATCTCCTAATCAGTTTGGTTTTAAAAGGTCCCACTCAACTGACCTGTGCATCTATGTACTTAAAGAAACAATATCTAAATACATTAACAGTAATTCAATTATGTATAGCTGTTTCCTAGATATACTGTAAGTAAGGCATATGATAGAGTGAACCACAATATTTTATTTGAAAAACTAGAAGACAGGAAGGTTCCCATGAATCCCATGTACATATTAAACGTATTGAAATTTTGGTGTTCCCACCAATCTTTCACCCTTAGTTGGGGCAATTTACTATCCGAGTGTTTTGGCTCCTCTTGCGGGGTGAGACAAGGCTCCTTGCTCTCCCCTATGCTGTTTAATGTGTATATTGACGGATTAATTGCTTCACTTAATGAGGCAACAGTGGGATGTTGTGTATATATAACACAAGGATAAATAACTTGGTTTATGCCGATGATATGTTGTTAATAAGTCACTCTGTTAAAGGTCTGGATCGGCTACTAAAAGTCTGCGAAGTGTATTCGCAGAAATATGATATTCTTTTTAATGTTACAAAATCTAAGGTTATGCAATTTCATCCTAAAAGCTGTAATCAGCCAGCTGATATAAGGTTTAAAATGAATGGTGAAGTAATTGAGGAAGTACAAGAGTTTAAGTATTTAGGTCAAACTATTACCAGCTCCTTGAGTGATGACTCGGATATAAGAAAACAATCTCGAAGCCTGTGCTAAAGCGAATATGACCATAAGGAACTTTCGATTTTGTACAAGTGAAGCTAAAGACACTCTCTTTCGTACTTTCTGCAGTAATATATACGGACAGCAACTCTGGGTGAATTATAAAAAAGGTTCTGGCAGAACCCTAAATTTGCTGTACAACAGGTCTTTTAGACTCTTACATAAATTACCCCCGAGATGCTCAGCTTCGCAAATGTTTGCTACCCGCAATGTCCCGAGTTTCCCGGAGGTAACAAGACGTGCTCAATACAGTCTAATGCAAAGAATTAAAAAATCAACCAACCCGCTTATCGTATAGTCTGCCAAGATGAGGAGAGAGAACGAACAAATGAAAAATGAGTTACCATCCGGGAATCGAACCCGGAATCATCCGATTGCCGGTCAGATATGCTATCCACTACACCATGGACCTTGATCAATCAGAAGTCGTAATTTGTTCGTTCTCCCTCCTCATCTTGTTCGGAACGCTCTTCTACACAAGCGTCGTTCTTTACTATATATATATATATATATATATATATATATATATATATATATATATATATATATAAATTTTGACTGCATTTACCGCAACAATATAATATCACTCAAACCCGCAAGGAAAAAATTATAAAACTGTTTAAAAAGGCTAATTAATTTCGGGTGGTCACAATCAAACCCTTTTCAAAACCATAAACTAGTTTAACTGTCTAAAAAAGATATGAAGCTTCCGTCCCGCGGAAGAGCTGAAGTAGGGATGGGGAAAATATTTCGATATTTTTTACTATCAATATTTTTGCTTCTATATATCGATATATATCGATATATTTTTTCACTCGATATACATGTATCGACTATCGATATTTTTTCCTCAATATCGACTGCTCGATATTTTTCTTTTCTCTATTATGTGATGAATACTTTTTAACTATTTTTTAGCAAGTCGAAATTTGTCACGCTTAAAATAAAATTTCAGAACGAGTTGCTAGTGTGAATATGACAGACGACAACAGTAACTCAGTTTGACGACTCATGCAGTCACTCACTGAGTCATTGATTCAGTTGCCACTTGCCAGTGACCTTGAGATTAAAATTACAAATTTTAAAAATAAGTTTTCTGCGTTTAACCCTTGCGAAAGGAAATGCGTCGTTATACGCAGTTACGCACGTGGGTATCAACTATAATACTGTGAAATTCAGTGAATGTTAAACGTTTATGTAGGCCTAATATGTCCAGCAAAAAAAATGAAGTGTGGAAATTTTTCCACAAGAAGAGTTTAAATGAATCAAATCATCGTGTAATTTGTCTGGTAAAGCATACAGGTCAAGCGGGAATACCACAAACATGAAAGCTCATTTTAGAAGCAAGCACTATGCCGCTTTTAAAGCACTCGTTAATCTTGCACCCGCACCAATGCCACCAAGTCGTCAGCCACCTGCTGCACCTGTTCAATCACTCCAAAGAAATCAGATATTTTGAAGATATTATATTTTACAAAACTTAAATGTAATATTAAAATAAATTAATATTTATAAAATGTTATTTTTAAGTATAATCATTTATACTGATGCTAATTGCTTGTTAGCTGGAATATGTTTAATTTGGTAATTGTTTTTAAGCATTATTGATTATTATTATACTATTGTTATTATTGTTGTTGTTTTTATAGGCCAACGACATGGAAATCAGTGATGTTCATCCTGATGCGGACACCGACACAGAAAGTACATTAGCACCAACGCCTCAGCCAGCATCTTCAAATGCAATTTCTGGAAATACAAGTGCAATTGCAAGTGCAATAGAGATTCCAACTCTGAGATCTGAATCTGGAGAATCTGGACACTCAATTTCAAGCTCCAGATCCAGACAATCAACACTTTCCGAAATGGTACAGCAACAGAAGAATTCTAAAGGTACATACATTATATATATTGTATATAATAAATAAATATATACCGTATATATTTATATATATATATATATATATATATATATATATATATATGATACACACAGACCGTGCATGGAACAAGGAACTCTTCTAGAAAAATTAAATCTACTATAGTCCGAATTCGGACTATAGTGGATTTAATTTTCCTAGAAGAGTTCCTTGTTACATGCACAGTCTGTGTGTACCATAAAAAACTTCATGGAACCATTCTGACATAATTTCCATATACTGTATATCGCCGGTCGGATATGTTAACCACTACACCAAGGACCCCGATTAGTCAGTACTCGTAATTCTCCTACATGGTACATGGTACCTCATTTTTCATTTGCTCGTTCTCCCTCCTCATCTTGTGCGGAATGTTCTCCTATACAAGCGTCGTTCTTTACTTTAATTATACTGCGTGTTCTTTGCAGTTGAAATGTATATATTATATATATATATATATATTATATATATATATATATATATATATATATATATATATATATATATATATATGTGTTAGTTATTGCAAATTTTTATCTGCTTAATAAATAATGCAGTTTAGACTTTAATTTTTTGTATGTAATATAGCCTATCTAATATATACACACCGTGTGTATATATATATATATGTATATATATATATATAATATATATATATATATATATATTTTTTTTTTTTTTAACTGCAAACAACACAGTATAATTAATGTAAAGAACGACGCTTGTGTAGAAGAGTGTTCCGCACAAGATGAGGAGGGAGAACGAGCAAATGAAAAATGAGGTACCATGTACCATGTAGGAGAATTACGAGTACTGACTAATCGGGGTCCTTGGTGTAGTGGTTAACATATCCGACCGGCGATTGGATGATCCCGGGTTCGATTCCTGGGAGGTACCTCATTTTTCATTTGCTCGTTCTCCCTCCCTATCTTGTGCGGAACACTCTTCTACACAAGCGTCGTTCTTTACATTAAATATATATATATATATATATATTTATATATGTATTCTTTGCAATTAATTTATGTATGTATGTGATATGTATTGTATATATGTGTATACATATATATATGAATATGGGTGTATAGCCTGGAATAAACTTGATGATGATGATACATATATATATATATACACACACACACACACACACACACACATATATACAGGGTGTCCCGTAAGTCTGGACCCATAGGGATTTATAATATATTTTTTTATTATGTTATTATTATTATTTTATTATTATTATTTTTTTATTATTTTTTATTATGATTTTTATTTGTGGGGCCACTTGAAAGCCAAAGTGTACGAGGTCAAACTTCAGAACATTTTCCACCTTAAAGCACGCATTGTGGAGGCGTGTCAAGAAATTTCTGCGACTGTGATTCAGAAAGTGCTGTCGCAGTGGAGATTGCGTCTTCAACTATGTGTGCGACACAACGGCGGACACTTTGAACAGATTATGTAATAAATTTTTGGACTATTTTGTAATTTTATTATTTTTCCCTATGGGTCCAGACTTACGGGACACCCTGTATATATATATAATTTTTATCCTATATTTCAGTTGGTGGTGCGAGGGACACAACAATTACACAATCCATTGTGTACATGATTTGTTAGGACAACTTGCCATTTGGGTGCACAGAGAAAAGGAATGCTGAATTTTCTAAAAATAACCGTACCCCTGTACTCACCAACAAGCCGAACAAAGGTAAGTCAAATTTTTATTGAAAATATGTGATTATAGTCACCATAGGAAATAAGACCGTGGTAAAATTTAAAACATGAGTATATGAAGTTTACAATTTTATTTTTGTATTTTCTTTAAATTACAAGGCTTGTGGAAAAGAAATATGATTCACTGCAAGCAATACTGGGGAACAAATTGTCTCATATGACACACATTTCTTTGACCACAGACATAGCTACTCTGATGAATTCAACAAGGAGCTTCATTGTTATAACATCGCACTTTACCAGTAAGCATGCACACTGTAGGGTGGAGCGAAAAATACTTTTTTTCTAGTATGAAGTTCTAATAGTGATTAAAAGTTGCATTTATTGGACGAAATATGCCTTCCAAAATATGAGTTCATTTGTTTAAAATTTTCAGCTGCCACCAGGGGGCTAAATTTAACACAATTTTGTGTAAAAAGGAAAAAAATGCTTCTATTTTAGGTTTGTCAAACTATTATAAAATTTTATCTTAGAATTATGTAATAGTTTGATTAAGATTCGTAAATGATAGGAATTCGTTTTGTAAAAATGCCTTTTCATATGCTTAATATCTTCAGCTGCCACAAGAGAGCTGAAGGTAACACAATTTAGAGTAACTGAGTCATGTTGAGACTACACTGAATGTTGTGGGGGAGGGTTTGGGGAGGGTTGTGGGGGAGGGTTTTGGTGTGAAGTAATTTCTTTCTGTGAGTCATTAGAACAGTGTGTTAACACTTGTCTTCTTAGGTAGTAGGCCTAGTCGCTCAGTTGATCGGAGAGTTTTTTTAATATGATCGGAATATTATAAAACTTTATTTTAAAGTGATTTATATAGAGATAATATTGATTTTATTATAAAATGCTTGTTATAATGTATTATATAATTTTAGTTCATTTATATAATATATTATATAATTTTAGTTTATTTATATAATATATTATATATTTATATAATATATTATATATACTTATAAAATATTATATATATTAATTATATAATGTTTTGATGTTACAGGATATTTTGTGATTGTGAATTTTTCTTAAAAATATTATGGCATCAAATACTAAATATAAACATTTCACTAGAGAACATATGAAGTGTGCCATATTTGAAGTACCTTGTGAGATGAGTGATATGCAACTACCAACTTATAACTGCATTATGAAAGATTACCTGTTCACAAAATATTTAGTGAAGGAGCAGATGAATAACAAGGAGCCGTCATTTTCTGAAATAGCAGAGGCAGTTTCCAAAAAGGTAGAAAATATTTGGAAGAAGGCCTCTTTGCCAATAGTTTCACATACACGCGTTTTACAGATGATGCGAGTGTACCATGATAAATACAGGTCCTTATTAAAGCCATACAAGTCACGCAAGGATCAGCCTAAGTAAAAAATCAGCTTGAAGAATTTGAAAACTCTTCAAAATGCACTTTGTTTGACATCTGCACCTGCAAATGTAAGGAGTTTAGGAGATGCTCATGTGAAAAGAGTAAGAAAGTCCCTCCAAAAGAGCAGGATTTTTTAAATGACCAACGAACACGCAGAATAATGGTGATAGGAAGCATTGACATAGCACACACAAGACGATTACAAGCAAGAGAACATCGAAAGGAAATGGAAAAAGCACGTCTGGAATCCTCACAAACAACTAGTGCTGCTATAACCAATACGTCCAACTTACAAATCGAAACAGAGACAAGTGAACTTCAACAACTAGAAGAGATATCTGAAGATAATGAGGAAGATACAACCTCGACTCAATATGTAATATCAGAACAACAGATGCGTGAGCCACTGCCTTCATTAGCAATTACTTGTGATAGATTTAAAATGTCGGACAGAGCTGGGGCTGCTATTGCTTCTGCAGTATTGGCAGATCTTAAAATTGTTACTCCCGAAGACAAAGGGAATATTATAGACAGAAGTAAGCTAAGATGTGAAAGACAAAAACAGAGAAAGGAACTACAACAGATAGGAGAGCCAAAAACCATGCGGGGATTATACTTTGATGGCAGAAAGGATAAAACAATGATTCAAGTCCAGGAGAGTGATGGTTCTAACCACCAAAGAACCAAACGCGAAGAGCATATCAGCATAATATATGAACCACACTCTCTGTACTTTGCACATGTGACACCTTCCAGTGGCAAAGCTAAATACATTTGCACAGCGCTAGTGAATTGCTTGAAAGAAAGGAATGTTGATATAGGGAACATCGTTGCAGTTGGCTGTGATTCGACAGTGGTTAACACTGGTAGTATTGGAGGCACAATAAGATTACTGGAAGAAGCCTTTAATAAGCCATTGCAGTGGCTGATATGCCTTTTATACCTTAATGAACTTCCATTGCGCCATCTGTTTCATCACTTGGATGGTACCACTACTGGACCAAGAGCATTTTCAGGAGAAATTGGCCGAGCACTTTCAGACTATGAAAAGCTTCCCATAGTTAACTTCAAACCCATTGAAATTCAAGAGGACATGTGTGAAGTTGATGTAGATGACATAAGTACTGACCAGAAATACCTTCTTGAAATTCACAAGGCTATATCAAGTGGAACATTCTCAGAGTCTTAGTCATAAGAGTCCAGACAATATATCACATTCAAGGTGGCTCACCACAGCAAACAGGACTCTGCGGTTATATGCAAGCACAGAGAATCCTTCAGGCAATTTACAAGAATTAGCTACTTTCATTGTTAGGGTATACGCACCAATGTGGTTTCAGATAAAGCGTAAACCATTATGCCAATATGGTGCTAAACATATGTGGCATATGATTGCAAGAAGCCGGTATCTCCGTGAAGAGCTTAGGAGAGTACATGACTCAGTCATTCAGCGAAATGCATATTACGCAAATCAAGAAAACATTCTCATTGCAATGATAGCTGATGAAAGGGAGCATGTGCGTCAGTTGGGATTTAGGCGTATCATAAAAGCAAGGGCATGCATTCAAGAAACAGATGTTATCAGGTATTTTAAGGTGCCAGAAATAAATTTTTATGCCAAAGACTATACAGATCTCATTATGTGGCAAGATTTTCAGATATCAGAACCACCGATAACCAAAGGAGCTTCTCTTGATGATATTGAATCATGCATCAAACATGGTACTACTCTTCATTCAGAATTATTTCAGTTTCCATGTCATACACATTATAGGGTGGAGCGAAAAATACTTTTTTTCTAGTATGAAGTTCTAATAGTGATTAAAAGTTGCATTTAGTGGACGATATATACCTGCCAAAATATGAGTTCATTTGTTTAATATTTTCAGCTGCCACCAGGGGGCTAAAGGTAACACAATTTTGGGTAAAAAGGAAAAAAATGCTCCTATTTTAGGTTTATCAAACTATTATAAAATTTTATCTTATAATTATCTAATAGTTTGATTAAGATTCTTAAATGATAAGAATTCGTTTTGTAAAAATGCCTTTTCATATGCTTAATATCTTCATCTGCCACAAGAGGGCTGAAGTTAACTTAAAAATGACAATTAAGTATGATTCTGTATTTACTTGAAAAAGGGAACAGTAATAAATTAGGATGTCTCCTCCTTTATACTGGCTTGAGACAGTTAAGAAACGTTATTTCGTGCCTTAGCAGAGTTACCACCCTTTCCCCAACCAACCTCCCTCTAGAAAGGGTTCTTGCTGAAGACTATTTAGTAATTTGCTTTTGTGTCAAATTTTGGCTGTTTTTTCCTTGATTCTAATGTAGCACGAATCCAACCGTCTCTGTTTGTAGGTCCGCAGACTGATCCAGCAGCGTCTGTAACGAGCTTGACGCATCTCTCTACGGCTTGTGTATTAGGGTGGAGCGAAAAATACTTTTTTTCTAGTATGAAGTTCTAATAGTGATTAAAAGTTGCATTTAGTGGACGAAATATGCCTGCCAAAATATGAGTTCATTTTTTATAATTTTCAGCTGCCACCAGGGGGCTAAAGTTAACACAATTTTGTGTAAAAAGGAAAAAAATGCTTCTATTTTAGGTTTGTCAAACTATTATAAAATTTTATCTTAGAATTTTCTAATAGTTTGATTAAGATTCTTAAATGATAGGAATTCGTTTGGTAAAAATGCCTTTTCATATGCTTAATATCTTCAGCTGCCACAAGAGAGCTGAAGTTAACACAATTTAGAGTAACTGAGTCATGTTGAGACTACACTGAATGTTGTGGGGGGGGGGGAGGGTTGTGGGGGAGGGTTTTGGTGTGAAGGAATTTCTTTCTGTGAGTCATTAGAACAGTGTGTTAACACTTGTCTTCTTAGGTAGTAGGCCTAGTCGCTCAGTTGATCGGAGAGTTTTTTAATATGATCGGAATATTATAAAACTTTATTTTAAAGTGATTTATATAGAGATAATATTGATTTTATTATAAAATGCTTGTTATAATGCATTATATAATTTTAGTTTATTTATATAATATATTATATATTTTTATAATATATTATATATACTTATAAAATATATTATATATATTAATTATATAATGTTTTGATGTTACAGGATATTTTGTGATTGTGAATTTTTCTTAAAAATATTATGGCATCAAATACTAAATATAAACATTTCACTAGAGAACATATGAAGTGTGCCATATTTGAAGTACCTTGTGAGATGAGTGATATGCAACTACCAACTTATAACTGCATTATGAAAGATTACCTGTTCACAAAACATTTAGTGAAGGAGCAGATGAATAACAAGGAGCCTTCATTTTCTGAAATAGCAGAGGCAGTTTCCAAAAAGGTAGAAAATATTTGGAAGAAGGCCTCTTTGCCAATAGTTTCACATACACGCGTTTTACAGATGATGCGAGTGTACCATGATAAATACAGGTCCTTATTAAAGCCATACAAGTCACGCAAGGATCAGCCTAAGTACGAAAATCAGCTTGAAGAATTTAAAAACTCTTCAAAATGCACTTTGTTTGACATCTGCACCTGCAAATGTAAGGAGTTTAGGAGATGCTCATGTGAAAAGAGTAAGAAAGTCCCTCCAAAAGAGCAGGATTTTTTAAATGACCAACGAACACAAAATAATGGTGATAGGAAGCATTGACATAGCACACACAAGACGATTACAAGCAAGAGAACATCGAAAGGAAATGGAAAAAGCACGTCTGGAATCCTCACAAACAACTAGTGCTGCTATAACCAATACGTCCAACTTACAAATCGAAACAGAGACAAGTGAACTTCAACAACTAGAAGAAATATCTGAAGATAATGAGGAAGATACAACCTCGACTCAATATGTAATATCAGAACAACAGATGCGTGAGCCACTGCCTTCATTAGCAATTACTTGTGATAGATTTAAAATGTTGGACAGAGCTGGGGCTGCTATTGCTTCTGCAGTATTGGCAGATCTTAAAATTGTTACTCCCGAAGACAAAGGGAATATTATAGACAGAAGTAAGCTAAGACGTGAAAGACAAAAACAGAGAAAGGAACTACAACAGATAGGAGAGCCAAAAACCATGCGGGGATTATACTTTGATGGCAGAAAGGATAAAACAATGATTCAAGTCCAGGAGAGTGATGGCTCTAACTACCAAAGAACCAAACGCGAAGAGCATATCAGCATAATATCTGAACCACACTCTCTGTACTTTGCACATGTGACACCTTCCAGTGGCAAAGCTAAATACATTTGCACAGCGCTAGTGAATTGCTTGAAAGAAAGGAATGTTGATATAGGGAACATCGTTGCAGTTGGCTGTGATTCGACAGTGGTTAACACTGGTAGTATTGGAGGCACAATAAGATTACTGGAAGAAGCCTTTAATAAGCCATTGCAGTGGCTGATATGCCTTTTCCACCTTAATGAACTTCTATTTCGCCATCTGTTTCATCACTTGGATGGTACCACTACTGGACCAAGAGCATTCTCAGGAGAAATTGGCCGAGCACTTTCAGACTGTGAAAAGCTTCCCATAGTTAACTTCAAACCCATTGAAATTCAAGAGGACATGTGTGAAGTTGATGTAGATGACATAAGTACTGACCAGAATACCTTCTTGAAATTCACAAGGCTATATCAAGTGGAACATTCTCAAAGAGTCTTAGGCATAAGAGTCCAGGCAATATATCACATTCAAGGTAGCTCACCACAGCAAACAGGACTCTGCGGTTATATGCAAGCACAGAGAATCCTTCAGGCAATTTACAAGAATTAGCTACTTTCATTGTTAGGGTATACGCACCAATGTGGTTTCAGATAAAGCGTAAACCATTATGCCAATATGGTGCTAAACATATGTGGCATATGATTGCAAGAAGCCGGTATCTCCGTGAAGAGCTTAGGAGAGTACATGACTCAGTCATTCAGCGAAATGCATATTACGCAAATCAAGAAAACATTCTCATTGCAATGATAGCTGATGAAAGGGAGCATGTGCGTCAGTTGGGATTTAGGCGTATCATAAAAGCAAGGGCATGCATTCAAGAAACAGATGTTATCAGGTATTTTAAGGTGCCAGAAATAAATTTTTATGCCAAAGACTATACAGATCTCATTATGTGGCAAGATTTTCAGATAGCAGAACCACCGATAACCAAAGGAGTTTCTCTTGATGATATTGAATCATGCATCAAACATGGTACTACTCTTCATTCAGAATTATTTCAGTTTCCATGTCATACACAAGCCGTAGAGAGATGCGTCAAGCTCGTTACAGACGCTGCTGGATCAGTCTGCGGACCTACAAACAGAGACGGTTGGATTCGTGCTACATTAGAATCAAGGAAAAAACAGCCAAAATTTGACACAAAAGCAAATTACTAAATAGTCTTCAGCAAGAACCCTTTCTAGAGGGAGGTTGGTTGGGGAAAGGGTGGTAACTCCGCTAAGGCACGAAATAACGTTTCTTAACTGTCTCAAGCCAGTATAAAGGAGGAGAGACATCCTAATTTATTACTGTTCCCTTTTTCAAGTAAATACAGAATCATACTTAATTGTCATTTTTAAGTTAATTTCAGCCCTCTTGTGGCAGCTGAAGATATTAAGCATATGAAAGGCATTTTTACAAAACGAATTCTTATCATTTAAGAATCTTAATCAAACTATTAGATAATTCTAAGATAAAATTTTATAATAGTTTGATAAACCTAAAATAGAAGCATTTTTTCCCTTTTTACCCAAAATTGTGTTAACTTTAGCCCCCTGGTGGCAGCTGAAAATATTAAACAAATGAACTCATATTTTGGCAGGTATATATCGTCCACCAAATGCAACTTCAATCACTATTAGAACTTCATACTAGAAAAAAAGTATTTTTCGCTCCACCCTAATGAGTATGACTTATTTACCAGTTGTGTTGTTAATATTAATCACTTCCATACCCTACTTATTGCTATATGTGGTTTACAAATTGTGTTAATTTTTATGATTGCGGCGTCAGTCAACAATTTACATTTTAACTATCAAGTATCAACACAAAACATACGGTGTTGGGGTACATGTAAGTGAAATTGTGAGCTTTTTTATGGCACATTACAATTTAATTTTATATTAATGATTTGGAAATTATTAATTATTCAGATAACACCTACATTTATTACATATATTTATATTATATTTTTTAATTTCTTCACTATCACTTCTCACATTAAGATTTAGAAATATGACTGATATGCAATATATTTCTCAGGTGAAGAGGACTCCACTGTTGATTCGGTCTGCCTGTGAGTCAAGCTACTCCAACCTCATCATACAGCTGTTCAAATTGTAGAAGACCTGAACACTGTGCTGGAGACCTGGTCTATAGAGAAGTCGAGGGTTGTGACAGTGACCACGGATGCAGGAGCAAGCATTGTTGCAGCGGTACGGAATTCATTTCCATTAGAGACAAGGTCAAATCCATTGTGACTTATTTTAAACACAGCAACGTCGCAATGGATGACCTTCGGTGCGAGCAAAGAAAAGAGGGCAAGACTGAAGGGACAGTCTTGTTCTTTATACAAGAAATTGTCACGCGATGGAACTCAACGTTTTACTGCATTAAGAGATTCCGGCTCTTAGCCGAGCATGCTGGGAAGATTTTGCTTTCTATGAAGCACAAAAAAGCTCCTCCCATGGTAACACATGAAGAGCTGGCCATAAATGAGGAGGCAGTATTATTACTTAGGCCTATTGAGTGTGTTACTAAGGAAATATCGTGAGAAAAGTATGTAACTGCAAGCATGGTGATCCCAATTGTGAACTGTATGCGGAAGAAAATTGAAAAACTAAATCCGCAAACTACTGGTGTCCAAAATTGAAACAAAAGATCTATGATCAAATAAACAGCAGATTAGTGTGCTTGGAGAAAATCAGCCTTCTTTCAGACGCTACACTGTTGGATCCGAGATTCAAAAAACTACATTTTCAATCTCCAATTCATTCATCCCGTGCTCTCCAACAGCTCTGCAAGGAAGTGCGCAACGAGCTTCAGATCATGGAGACATCTTTCTCACCACCGACACAGGAGATAATCCCAACTGATGATCCAGAAGGTGAGTTTGGAGTATCCACGAGGAGGAAGCTGCTAAAAACGCGATACAAGCGCCAATTAATCGGCGATGGAAGTGTTCCTAATGAAATAAAATTATATATGAATCAACCATTTCTCCCTAAAAAGTCAGACCCAATTAAGTTCTGGCTGGAGAGCAAAAATGCTTTCCCTGCCATGTCAAAAGTGGCAGTAAAGTATTTAACAACTGTTGCAACATCCGTCCCTTCAAAGCGCACAGTTTCCCTTCTCAATAATGTATGCACTGACGATCGTTATAGATTGACTTCAAGCCATTTAAATCAACTTGTTTTCCTGCGGGCGCTGGATGATAAATACTGGTTACAATCAGTGGCGGCTCGTCGGTAGGCACTGCGGAACTGCAGTACCCCTAAATTTTTTATTTACAATAGAAATAATCAAGAACAATATAAGGATGAGCTCACCTTATAACTTTTTCAATAACTTTTGAAACTTTTATTCATTGCTCAATGCTCATCCTTTTATTTCAGTAATTATTTCAACCCATTCTTAGAGACAGCACCCCTAGAATTTTTAGTCACGAGCCGCCACTGGTTACAATAAAACACCCATAACTGTGATGCTTTTTTTTCATTTTACATGTTTTTTTTTTTTTTTTGTATTTTTAGAAATATTGATAAATATCGATATATCGATACTTTTTACCCGATATTACCGGACCGATATATATCGAAGAACTAAATATCGATATATCGAATATCGATATTTTTTTCAATATCGCCCATCCCTAAGCTGAAGTTAAAATGACTGTGTTGAGGCATAATCACGGACAGAGAGATGGTGGCTGTCGTACATTTGGCAGTTGACAAAGGCAAAAAATTGCCCAGATTTCAAACATTCAAGATGAGAAATCTAAGTAAAAATCAATCCTGTACATCTGGCAGCCAGTCACGACCCGAAATTGCCCTAAAATATTTTAAAATGTTAAAAATAAAGCTAGCCATACTGTAGGATAGGTTAATATTTGAAATGGTGTTTTCTCCTAAAATATAAAATGCCTCGTATATTTGTCTCTGTTCCTGGTCCCTGACCTTCATGATAGGTTTAGAATCCTGGAAGTTAAAAATATGATTATGATGTTCCCTATGCTGAACCAAGCTACTATAAGTATTACCAGATCTCAGGTCACGTTTGTGGGAATTAATTCTTCTCTGAAAATTAATTGTCTCTCCGATGTACTTTTGAAGGCAGCTTCCACATGGGATTTCATAAACTACGCCAGAATTATTGGAAGCTTTTGTAATAGGATGATGGATGAACGAAGACAATTTACTTGGCACAGAGGAGACCAACTTAATCTGCTGTGGCAAGAGCGAGGAAAGTCTTTTGTCAAAGGGTACTTTAAAGAATGAAACGTCTTTATCCTGGTTCCTAGTTTTGGGAGAAAAGAAAGATCTAGCGGCGAAATAAGCTTTATCAATGAACAATTTTGAATAACCCAAACCTATAAATATATGTTTAATATGTAAAACTTCATCGTGAAAATAAATGGGGTCACAAATCATGAAAGCTCTCAAAAAGAGAGCCGAAATAACGCCTTTTTTAGTACAGAGAGAATGATTGGAAAAAGCAAGAATGTAGCTGTCTGAATGCGTAGGCTTTCTAAATACTTTGAAAGAAGGTCTTTCGTTGGAATATCTTAAAATAAGAACATCCAAAAACGAGAGAGATCGACTAATCTCAACTTCATACATAAACTGTATTGAAGGTACGAAACCGTTAAGAAATCCCACCACCTCATCCAAATCCACATGAGATTCCAAAATAACACACGTATCATCAACGTAACGGAACCAATTGAACCCCGGCACCAAAGATTCTGGCAAAAAATTCACTTAAAAATTCCATAAAAATGTTAGCTAAAATTGGAGAGAATGAAGAGCCCATCGGTAAACCTGCCTTTTGTTTAAAAAATGACCCGTTGAAAGAAAAATATATATGTTTCGAGCAAAGTCTAACAAGCTCCAAAATAATTCCATAGTCAAACGGAATGGTCTCAGGATGATCATGAAGCCACTCTTCTAGGAACTGCAAAGTTAAATCCAAAGGGACTCTGGTAAACAAAGATACCACATCAAAACTCACCAATTTTTTTCCTGATAAGTCTTTACTTCGAAGTTCGTCAACAAACTCTGCAGAATTTTTAAGCTGCGCTCCAGAGATTTGGCCTAGGTATGGCGAAAGGAGGCTCGAAAGCCATTTAGACAGCTGTTCAGTAGAACTTCCCACATTGGAAATAATAGGGCGGAAAGGTACTGAGGGTTTATGCACCTTTCGAAGCCCATATATATAAAAGGAAGATGGGGCAAATACGATTTAAATCTTTGAAAAAGTTCAGGAGAATCCTTAAGGATTCTTCCCAACTCCTTATTAAAAGAAGCCTGTGAAGTTTTAAGTGGATCATTGCTGACTTTAGAATAAACGGATTCATCCGCCAACATGACATTCATTTTGGCGATGTAATCACACGTATTCAGGATAACTACTTTATTTCCTTTATCAGACTTAAGCATAAGGTTCGAGTTATTCTTCAGTCTGGAAAGGGCATCCAACAAAATCTTGGGAAACCTAGAGCCCTTACCCAAAGCGTGAAAGATTTCATTTAAAAGAAATCCCTTCAGAGTAAATAAATTAAGATTAGAGGCTTTGCAGTATTTGGCAAAGTACTCGAACGAACTTAAAAAGCTGACCAAACAAAAAGGAAAATTTCAAACCGAACCCCAAGGCAGCTTTTTCCAAATCAGAAAGAGGTACATTTGTAAGATTGACTATAGAGTCCAAATTACTAAATTTAAACCATGGACTATCCCTGAATAGTTTATCAAACTTTGAGTCAAGGTCTCGTTTAACTCACACCAAAGAAAAATTTTTGCAGGAAAAATTTCGAGTTTTGACGTGGTATCTTTTTTTACCAGAGTCCTTTTGAATCTAACCTTGTAGTTCCTAGAAGAGTGGCTTCATGATCATTCTGAGACCATTCCGTTTGATTATGGAATTATTTTGGAGCTTGCTAGACTTTACTCGAAACATAACTATTTTTCTTTCAACGGGTCATTTTTTAGGCAAAAGACAGGTTTACCAATGGGCTCTTAGCTCTCTCCAATTTTAGTTAATATTTTTATGGAATGTTTTGAAGTTAATTTTCTGCCAGATTCTTTGGTGCCGGGGTCAATTGGTTCCGTTACGTTGATGATACGTGTATTAGTTTGGAATCTCATGTGGATTTGGATGAGGTGGTGGGATTTCTTAACGGTTTCGTACCTTCAGTACAGTTTATGTATGAAGTTGAGATTAGTCGATCTCTCTCGTTTTTGGATGTTCTTATTTTAAGATATTCCAACGAAAGACCTTCTTTCAAAGTATTTAGAAAGCCTACGCATTCAGACAGCTACATTCATGTTTTTTCCAATCATTCTCTCTGTATTAAAAAAAGGCGTTATTTCGGCTCTCTTTTTGAGAGCTTTCATGATTTGTGACCCCATTTATCTTCACGATGAAGTTTTACATATTAAACATATATTTATAGGTTTGGGTTATTCAAGATTGTTCATTGATAAAGCTTATTTCGCCGCTAGGAGATCTTTCTTTTCTCCCAAAAGTAGGAACCACGATAAAGACGTTTCATTCTTCAAAGTGCCCTTTGAGGTTAACAAAGGACTTTCCTCATTCTTGCGACAGCATATTAAGTTGGTCTCCGCTGTGCCAAATAAATTGACTTCGTTCATCCGTCATCCTATTACAAAAGCCTCCAATAATTCTAGCGTAGTTTATGAAATCCCATGTGGAGGCTGCCCTCTAAAGTACATCGGAGAGACAATTGATTTTCAGAGAAGAATTAATTCCCATAAACGTGACCTGAGATCTGGTAATACTTATAGTAGCTTGGTTCAGCATAGGGAACATCATAATCATATTTTTAACTTCCAGGATTCTAAACCTATCATGAAGGTTAGGGACCAGGAACAGAGGCTTTATTTTTAACATTTTAAAATATTTTAGGGCAATTTCGGGTCATGACCGGCTGAAATTAATTAGCCTTTTTAAACACTGTTTTATAATTTTTCCCTTGCGAGTTTGAGTGATATATATATATATATATATATATATATATATATATATATATATATATGCATTTGGTCGATTGGTCCAATGACGATGTTAGATTTCATAAGAGTCACATCTCTTTTCCCTTTACAACTGCTTTTGTGAAACCCATGGAGCGGCGTGTGTGCGAAATAGTGTTATCCGGAAAGGAAAAACCCTATGCACCGTAATGTAGAGGTACGTGGTCTATACCTCCGAGACCTAAATTATACAATAGGATAAGTGTGTGGAGGAACTGTACCCACCATGTCTGGGCAGCCGGAACAAGGAACAAACTAATGTAAAGGGTAAATACGACATTATAAACATTTTTCATTTATTACATACCAATAAAACCTTTGAAAGCAATATAATAAGTTTGTTTCAAATAAAAAGAAGGATTAGTATTATTATACTTCTGTACACCACCAGTATTTCCAAATATTAAATCGCCATAATTAACAAATCTATCTGTAGTAGAAAATCAAGGTTGTCTCTTACTAAAAATATTAGCATTACCACCATAGGCTTTAATCTGATACTGAATACCTGATACTGCATTTTTCTCTTAGTTAATAAGTAAGTATGCTTTATGCTTTTATTTTAATAGGTAGCTTTTAGCTATAGTATGTTTTATAAATAAACAAAGTAATATGTAGCCTTTAGCTATAGTATGCTTTATAAATAACAAAGTAATTTCAAATAATTATTATATCAATTTCTGTAAATAAAGTTTTTTTCTAAATTTAATTTAACTTCATTCCATTTAACGCTCGATTGGACGAATCGTCGTTGGAAAAATGGTCCCTTGGACGAATTGTCTGATTGGACCAATTGGCATTGGACCAATCGTCATTGGACCAATTGTCATTGGACCAATTGTCTGGGACCGATATATATATATATATATATATATATATATATACCGGGTGTCCCATTCGAAATGAAACAACTTTGAAACTCTGTAATTTTTAAAGTATTAATGTGAGAATGTTGAAACTTTGCCAGTTACTACCCCATATGCATCAGTTTTTGTCATAATGTTTTTTGTTTGTTTCAGATTGAATTATGTTTACCCCACAAGAAAAAGCGAAATGTATGATATGGATGGCTGAGTTGAAATCTCTTACTCTGGTGCAACGGCGATTCCGTACAACCTTTCACAAGGAACCACCCACCAGAAGAGACCTATATGCATGGACCAAGAAATTTGAGAAGACTGGCAGTGTTCTAAAGGAACACTCTGGAGGGCGAACAAGATCGGAAGATGTTGGACGAATACGCGGCGCCTTTGGTAGTAGCCCGAGAAAGTCCATCCGTCGTGCCAGTGTCGAACTGCAGATTCCTCGTTCAAATGTGTATAGAGTCATGCGCAAGCGGCTGCAGCTCTATCCATATAAGCTTCAAATTGTTCAGCATATAACATGTGAAGATCTTAACAAAAGGAAACGTTATGCTATGCACAATGCATCTAATGTATCTAATGTATCTAATATATCTAAATGTTATAATTCACATATATCATATGAAACTGTATGACATTGACTATTTACTTTGTGAATATTACATTGTTTGTATCATTCAACAAAACATTATAAGGTTTCAAAGTTGTTTCATTTCGAATGGGACACCCGGTATATGCGGTAGCTATAACTAACATTTTTGGTAAAAGTTGTTTAAAATTAATCGAAACCTACGTGAAAATTATTGACTGCCCGGTTAGGTCAACTGTACGCCCTTGACGATTGGTTAGGTTAAGTCGTGATATTTTGATAATATAGCCTCGTACTATCGGGTCTGTCGCTATTACATGTATATGGGCTCTGCAACCTGCGCGCAGGTTCCGTATCCTGTTAGCTGCAGAACCTGCGCGCATGTTTCGGAGTCACATCGAAAAACGTTACTTGCATATAAATTGGTCAAACATGAAATCAATTTGAACATCTGTATCATAGATCCCCTCAAACAATGTATCTCCAAACTAAACATACCCAGTTCTCTTAATCTTTCCCTGTGTCCCAAGCTTCTTAGGTTAGGGATAAGACTGGCTGCCCTACATTGCACAACTTTAGGCATATCATGTCTATGGTGAGGAGACCTGCAAAACAATGTATTTAAATACAAATAGAAGGTTTCTACATATTCCTAACTTGAACTAAGTAGCTATTAATATACCTAACTGGTTAAATGCCTCAAAGAATTTAAAAAGCTTAAGACAAGCTAGTCTCCCAACACTATTACTCATTTTGTAATGCAAAGTTGGTATTGTAGGTCCATTTGACCCCCCAGTTGGTGTGAAGTCCATAATTTTGAAGATGTCAGGCCCATTTAACAATTTTATTTGACTTAATCCTAACCTCTCGGCAATGTTAATCCCCTTCTGCAATCACTTTCAAGTTCCCAGGCCTCTCATAACTAAAGTTTTCAGTTATTTCTAACAAAATGTTTGATCTGTCATTTAATAGTCTGGGGGAAACTAGCCTAAACTATGAAATTCATTTTGCATTTTATAAGAATTTTCTATTTTGCAACTAAACACAGATATGAAAAGTTTAAGTTGAATAAAAATTAAGAAGTTCAGCATTAGTAGGTTTTTAGTCTAAAACAATAAAATTAAAAAGCTTTGTAGCAAAGAGTTGAGTTTTAATAAAAAAAGAATTGGGGAGGCTCTTGAGAAAATAATAATAAAGGAAAGGTGTGTCACCGCCTAGTACTAGATTTACAGAGCTCCTTAGCTTAACACTATTTTTACAATACAGCTTCCTCACATCAAAACAGGAAATGGATCACCTGAAGATCAGGGCCCCCAGCCTTCGTTAGTTAGCCATATAAGGCTAACTAACGAAGGCTGGAGGCCCTGATCTTCAGGTGATCCCAGGAAATTTTTCTCAAACCTAACTAAGGTAGCAAAAATTCAACTGAAGAGTAATATAGAGATAGTGTTTCTGTATAAAGAAGTAAAACCTTGAGTAAAATAGTTTGCATTACTTGAGTTTCAAGTTGTGATATACAAAACATTATCACGAAGTAGAGAAACATGAAAAATTATTGACAATCTCAGAACAGGTAAATCCCAAAAGTGGCCTAACATGGATGAGTAACGTCTGAAAATATTATTTTTTAGGAATAGAAAGGGGATAAATGTTAGTAGGACTGGTAGTCGTTATTCAACCATCAACAATATGAAGTACACTTTAGAAATCAGGACTTAATGGGTACTTTAGTAAGAAAACTGAATGTTCACCGAGTGTTGTGGTGGTATGAGGAAGAATGAATAAGGGGTGTTTTAAAGCATATGTTCAAAATGAATTCAGTTTAGTTAATTTTGATGTAGCCTTTCTTATAAGGGGCTGATGGAAAAATATGAGGATTAATGAATTGTAGACCGGAGTTAAAGAAATGGGTGCATGCAAATGCTAAAATACTTTTATCTTTTGTAGTGTTGCACACCATTTGTGATATGTGAACCTTTTGGCCTACATTATAGTAGAGTATTCCTTTACTGTGGATAATACTTAAATACATACATATACATGTTAAGAGGCTTGGTAAAAGGCTGTTAAAGGTTTTGTTAAAGCATATGAATCAGTTTAAGCTAACCTAAAGCAAATGATACAGGAGCCTAAACTGACAAATAAGAATTAAGAGCTAGTGATGTATTGGAAATGTTAGAGCAGACGATAGACAGTAAAATGCCTAACTGTAAAGATGACTCAAAAGTATGCCCTAGCCATCCTAGATACAAAGTCTTCCACTTCGGCATAAATATATATATATATTTTTGTAAACTTTTTATCACAAGGTTGGCTTATGAAATATGAAGTGCATTGCTAACTGTTGTTGCGAACAATGGAATATTAGCTAATTTAAATACCTGGTTGGTTCCATAAAAGAAAGATGTGATTCATTACTTGGATTGATTAATTATGAAAAGGTAGCTGAACAGATGTAGCATCCAATAACAGAAAGGATGCGGGAAATTAAAACATTATTAACTTAACACTGTTGGTAGGTAAAGTACTAAGAGCAGTTATAAAGAATAATGTTCTGGAATAAATGACTAATTTTAATCTTGTTTCATGATCATGCTAAGGAACTAGGCTGGGGCATGCCTTATCTAACTATTCAGGTCAATATAATACTTAAATACCATTTAAAAAATCGATTGTGGTATCCTGCACAATAGGAAAAGCAATGAGAAAGAACTTCGAACTTTGTGTTAGAGCAGATGTGCATATAAAGAGCCACGTGTTTTGTACAGCTCTTACACTAGTATTTATGGACTAGTTGTCTGAGTGCAATATATAAAAATGCTCCTACATGTAAACGAATGTTAACCTCAATACACACACACACACACACACACACACACACACCACACACACAGTGGCTCTAAAATTACTTGGACCACACACAGATTTTTCTATTTTTTTCATAAATCCCAGAGAAGGTAGCAATTCTTGATAACAATCATTCTGAGACTACGTGTTTCTAGATATATCGCAAAAAGGCAAATACCCATAAACGGCTTTTCTTAATCCTTTGAAAATCTTTTCTAAATCTCATTCCACGTCAAATATGTAGGTGGTCCAAGTAATTTTAGAAACCACTATACAGTGTACAGTGTATATATATATATATATATATATATATATATATATATATATATGTGTGTGTGTGTGTGTGTGGTGTATATATATATGACGCATGAAGAAGGGGCCAAGTACGAGTCTTCGAGGCTGATGATAATTATATCTTTTTTTAAAAAGACTATTGTATAAGATACATGTATGTGTAGTAGGAAATAGAGAGAGAAGCGTATGCTTGAGAGTAGGCTGGGGTGTTTACAGGCTGCTGGGATGTTGAAAAATCTGCTTAGGAGGTCATTGATGAGGAAAACGGGGTTCAAACGCTTCCGATCTTCTGGCTGAATGACGCTTACAATCTCCTCCTTATATACGTGATTTTTCTTCCTTCGCTTTTTACACATGAATTTTAAATGTAACATTTAATAACTAGCCATGAATATTTACACAAATTAAGTCCAAAGTCGTATTATATATATACAGGGTGTCCGGGCTTAAATGGCAATAAAATAAAACATTATAAATCTATTTTATTGCCATTTAAGCCCGGACAGTGGACACCCTGTATATATATATATAATATGACTTTGGACTTAACTTGTGTAAATATCCATGGCTAGTTATTAAATTTTACATTTAAGATTCATGTGTAAAAAGCGAAGGGAGAAAAATCACGTATTAATATTTTATATGTTTAACAAACGTGTACACGTATATATATATAAATAATTATATATATTTATATATATATATATATATATATATATACTGTATATATATGGGAATGAACTCAGAATGGTTCCCTGAGGTTTTTTATGATACACACAGACCGTGCATTGAACAAGGAACTCTTCTAGGAAAATTAAATCCACTATAGTCCGAATAAATAATGGTAAATGACAAATACTATAGTTTTTTCTTTTTCATGATGCTAGCCCGACGCGGGCAACGGGTCACTCGCAAAGAGGTCCCAAAAATATAGCTTCCCTCACCAGCTATCTGCAAAGCAGATAGGATCCAGCTTTGGGACAGGATCTAGGGTTTAAAGCAGCCTAGCCCTGCTACATTTAGAACATCAATATAAGCAAAAGACTCGCTGCCTTCACGTCAGATTGAATACATCAAAGAAAAGGGGGTAACTATTATATTTTCAGCCAAAAACCAAAACTTAAACCTCAACTGGCAGAATTGAGCGTCCACTTTTCAAGGCACATAACATGCCCGTTTCATGATGGGAGTGAACTCAGAATGGTTCCCTGAGGTTTTTTATGATACACACAGACCGTGCATGGAACGAGAAACTCTTCTAGGAAAATTAAATCCACTAAACTGTAGTCCGAATAAGTAATGGTAAATGACAAATACTATAGTTTTTTCTTTTTCATGATGCTAGCCCGACGCAGGCAACGGGTCACTCGCGAAGAGGTCCCAAAAATATAGCTTCCCTTACCAGCTATCTGCAAAGCAGATAGGATCCAGCTTTGGGACAGGATCTCGGGTTTAAAGCAGCCTAGCCCTGCTACATTTAGAACCTCAATATAAGCAAAAGACTCGCTGCCTTCACGTCAGATTGAATACATCAAAGAAAAAGGGGTAACTATTATATTTTTAGCCAAAAACCAAAACTTAAACCTCAATTCTGCCAGTTGAGATTTAAGTTTTGGTTTTTGGCAAAAAATATAATAGTTACCCCTTTTTCTTTGATGTATTCAATCTGACGTGAAGGCAGCGAGTCTTTTGCTTATATTGAGGTTCTAAATGTAGCAGGGCTAGGCTGCTTTAAACCCGAGATCCTGTCCCAAAGCTGGATCCTATCTGCTTTGCAGATAGCTGGTGAGGGAAGCTATATTTTTGGGACCTCTTTGCGAGTGACCCGTTGCCCGCGTCGGGCTAGCACCATAAAAAAGAAAAAACTGTAGTATTTGTCATTTACCATTACTTATTCGAACTATATGGATTTAATTTTCCTAGAAGAGTTCCTCGTTCCATGCAAGGTCTGTGTGTATGATATATATATATATATATATATATATATAATTATATACAGTATATATGTATATATACAGTATATATATATATACACAATTAATTTAACGAACGTGTACACGTGTATATATATATATATTAAATTTAAAGAACGTGTACACTTTAACCCTTTCAGCCCTGAATTTTTTGTAGGGTTAAGTTATGAATGCGTGTATTTGAAACGTTAGCAATTGGCATCTTCAGTCCTTAAAGGGTTAACTGTACAGTCTAGGATGGAGTGATCATATATAGAGCTAAAAAACTTTATTGTTTCAATTTACTATAATTAGAAAAAGTTGCCATTTGGTACCACTTAACTACTGTATTGGCAAAATATGTTTCATCTATTCGTATATTTAGGTCTGTCAAGCGGAGGATGAAATTTCACCAAATTTCTCATTTTTAGGAAGGGTCAAGGCATAAATAATATTTATATTTTGAGCAGGTCTCAGCTATTTTGTAGGATTATCTACCTCCATTCATGCAAAATACCCAGAATTCACTATGTGGAGTTGGCTGCTCTTCGAGTTCCACACACCTCCCTCCTCTATTATGCTAAAAATATTGAATTTCCTTGATAATACATCCATATATATATATAAAGAAGTAGTTCAACAACTGAATTCTTTTTTAGTGTTAAATTTGGCATTGCCGTTCTTGAATCGATTCTACTCTTGATATAACCGTCTCTCTGCTTCATTCCACACACCACCATCGCAGCTTCTATTACCAAATGCCCCGCTCCCTCGAATGATTGTTGACATGTAAAGTTTTCAAACTCCATTTTCGGAGGATTAGGGGAATCACGAATCAATAAAATTTTGATGATGGTTCTCGCTTTGGTGCTTTGTTAGTAGCGGCTCCAATATATCACTCTCGTTCCAAGTTATTAGTCCTGTGCAGTCTTTAGGTGCCGTTCAAAAATTACGTAACGCTATTTTTGCTAAAACATGAACCCCCCCTGTAACGTTCCGTAACGTGTGGGGTGTGGGGTGGGGGGAGTGTTACACAACATCTTAGGGGGTGTCTGGTCTAGCGCTACAGAACGACGTTCCTGAGGAATCTGGGGTGTCAAGTTTTAGCAAAAATAGCGTTACGTAATTTTTGAACGGCCTCTTAGCGTCAAAACTGAGAGAAGGCACTCTAAAAGTTCGTGGTCCTCTTGTAGGTTTCTTTTGTCTTCCATTTCTAGCATCTAACATCCTTTGTAAAGCTAGTTTTCGTGCTATAATCCTATCATCAGTTAACATTACTAAAAAAAGATTCACAAAATGAGCATGAAACGCATTTCTTCTAACGATAGGATCAATTATTGCTTTCAAGCTATCACTAAGGTATCTTGAGCGTTGAATCACTTCAAACAAATGTTTTATTCTGGTTTAAGATGATTTAGTTTTAATCATAAACCACATTGGACAATACACCTTCGCAACATATGCTGCTAAGCATTTGAGGTTTGATAATGGCTCATCACTCCCAATATAAAGCCATAAGATTCCATTGGCTGTTGTCAGCCACCTAGAATGAACCATTTTTCAAGGGTTTTCAAGGGTTTTCAAGGGTTTTCATCTGAGCAATGTCCACTTGACACTGCGTGGCTAATATAAAAAAGATACTGTTGATCTATACTAAGCTCTACATTAATTGCCGGAAGATTGATTTCGATAGGCTCAAACTCAGCTACATCAGTATTCTCGCAATTTCCAAGGGCTTTGCCAAGTGGACTTGCTAAGAGCTGTGGACCGAGGGTGTTACCAACGAGGTGTTTCAAAAGGTGTGTGAGGGGAAGCTCGTTGGCATGGAGTAAACCTATTTGCCACTGAAGTGGTCTCTTGAGCTACTCTTCGAAAAGCCTAAAACTCCTTCTTTGGCCCCAGTGTTAACATTTGTGCCATCATAACCAATTATAATTAAATGGTTTTGGTTGATTTCATGTACGGTAAAACAATCTTTTATTACATCTCCTATATTTTTAGCATTTCCCAATTGCAGCTCAATATTATCTAGGTATTTTGAACCTGTTTCATTCACAAATGCAAAGTGTTCTTTCGTCATTGTTCGATAATAATAGTTTTGGCATTCATTCTGTTGTACTTTTGTCTGATCCTTCCTTCCATCGAAATAGAAACCATTCAAAATGACTGGATCGGAGGTAATTCTGGAGGTTGGATCCATTTTTATTACGCTCCCTTCGAATATTGCTCCTGTCAATTACATTTGATTTGTCAGTCTGAAATAATACTAAAGTCTTGAAGTGCAGTGGATGCTATTGCTGCTGCTGACCTATCTGAAACTTCCTAGCAGTCGCAAACTCTCGGTACTGGCTTAAGAGGCCCCCTCATTTGAGTATTGTTGCAAGATTGGCCATTTGAACATTCATTCAGTAATTCCTCCTCCTTAAAGGAGATTTCTTCTATAGATTCCTTGCGAGGTGGAAAATTTCTCTCTTTTCATTCTTTTATCAGCTTGTATAGATCGAATTTGCTTTCTCTTCTCTCTCTTTTCAATTTTATCAGATTCAACTTTGTCAATTACACCCCTGAACATTTTTCTTTTATTAGTTGATCACTGGGAAACAAGCTTTCAATTGGTGAAACCTCTGATTCTCTTTTGCAGTGACAATTGTGGAAACATTTGCACTTACATGCTGCAATGTCAAATAATTTATTTGACTGGTCTTTAAATTTCTCTATTTTAGCAATGTATGCAGCATTCGATTTCCTTGCTTGAAGGGTTTCAGAAGGTTTCCATATTTGTTGTAGTGGCTTATAATCATCTGTTGCACAATTATGAGAAACAGTTTGGATAGATGCCTTCTTCCAGACTTCCTGTAGTTTTAAAACCATTTCTACAGTAATTTTGAATACAGATGGATTTGTTTTTGAAGGTATAGATTCTGACAGCGGTGTTCAATACGTTCGCCACTCGCCACATGTGGCGAATAAGCTATTGCTTTGTGGCGATATTATTAATATTTTTTTGTAATATTTATCTTTAATATTAATAATAAATAATTTGAAATGTCGTCTGTAATATGTTTTTTAATCCTTTTTTATGATATGGCGAATATGAAAAATAGAAAACCATAAGTGTGGCTAGCATGGAATTTGTATTGGACACCGCTGGAGAACGCTGTAGTTCATGACACAGAAAGTTGTAGTATCTCAATTTCTGAATAGGTAGGCAATGCATTTGAAATTTAATCCTTTGGAGCACCGAAAACCCGACACTCCAAATCTATTTTCGTCTTCAAAAGTTTTTGTGTAGACATTTTAAGATTGTTTTCAAACAATGAAGACCAAAACTTTGTTTGGAAACTTGGAGTTATTTATCACATCAATTGATATTACACGCAATGCTTCTGAAATATCTGAAAAAAATTACAAGCATTCGTTATATAAAATGTATAAAGTTACAGTAAATTACAGAGAATGCATAAAGCTATAACAAAAGCCAAATTTACCACACACGCCTCACAGTAACACATATACGCAAGAGTGATAACTTAATGAAACTGGCATTTCCTTTGAAATATATACACCCTCTGTGACAGACCTAAATAACCTCAGAATATCGAACAGAAGCTGGGCAAGGATCTGCTCAACCTTGTCTGCCGCCAACACGTGCTCGAACTCATCGCCGCCAAGGCGTTCGGCGAGTGTTTCCGCGCTTCTTCCGGTCCCAACGCCCAGCTCTTCAAGCTATTCAAGGAACGGTGGGATTTCATCAACAACGAGCGCCACCTGGTCATCGACGACGAGGAGGCCACGGCGGCTCTCATGGACGCGCGCGACGACCTCATCGCCCGCTACCATTTCCACCTCTCCCAACAGCAGCCGCGCGATGACTACCGCGAGCTCTTGGAGCTGTCCATTATCGTCCTCGGCGGCGTGCCCACACACAGCATCCGGTTCATGCGCCCAGGCGCCCTCCATCGCGCGCGCTGGATGGCGAAGACCATTTATTGCCTCAAGATGTTCCTGTTCCACGAACAGTTGGTCCTCACAGCGCGGGAGCGCACCGGTCTCAGACGATTCACTTCGCCCTTGCCCTCTACGTCCCTGCCTGGTTCGCTTCACCGAACCCCGCCGCCTCCCCAGCGAACGACCTTGCCCTCCTCCAGGACCTCGTCGGCTACGAGGACAAGGCGCTCGCCAAGGTTCTGGCCGACGGCTTCGCGCGCGGACACCTATGGTATCTGAGCGAGCCACTGGTGTCGCTCGCCTTCTTTGACAACACAACTGCGGAGACAAAGAGGATGATGGTGAAGCCGCTCGAGGAGCAGGAGGGCTCGGACAGCCCCCCGAAGCGCGTCGTCGTCGAGCCGAAGCCGGCTGTGGTGAACGGCAAGACCCTCGCGGATTTCGTCACCCAGTCATCGAGGCTCTTGTTCCACGTGCTAGGCATCAACGGCGCCTTCCTGTCCTCCGACCCAGCGGAGTGGCCCAGTGACCCAAGGTATGCCGCCGCCGCCGCCGCGCGGAGGGTGGCGAGTCTCCACGTCACTAACGACTTCGCCGAGCGCGGCGTCGCTATGATGCAGGGACTACAACCTGGCACTGAAAAAGGACGAGGACCAGCGTTAGTTCCTCCTCCAGGTCGTCGAGGCGCACCGCCAGCGCTACCCTGACGCCCGGAAGTCCACCTTCACTTCTGAAAATTAGGCAACAATGAGTGGGAAATGGGCGCCCATGAACCCCCATATTGAGGGGCTAATACTCGGTAGAGGGGGATCTAGTATACAATTCAACTACAAAGTACTGACATGCCGAAGATATCAGTTCCATCCAACGGCATTCCACAACGACAATTTCCAAAAAACATACAACACTATCCTACGATTCACCCGGGGAAACATACAAAAGTATCCGGGAGAAGTAATAAAAATTATGCGATCGCTCTCAAATTTTAAAGGATTAGTTTTTATAGCTATTCGCACAATATCCGAGGGTGCCTTCATAAAAATCTCAAAATTTTAAATTTAAGCCCAAATAAGAACATCCCTTAAATATATATATATATATATATATATATATACACACACATATATATATATATATATATATATATATATCGGGTGGCCACAAAAAAACTTTACTTAATTCAAAGTTTAATAACTGCAACAATTCAAAACTTATGCGATTGAGCTTTGGCACACATTAACAGATGTTTATAATCTATAATTACTGGAATTTTCAAATATGTAGGTTCTATAGTTTTGTTACAGTGAACAATTTAAAAGCATATGTCTAAAAATAGCATGCCGAAGAAAATGAATTTGAACTTAACAAAATTTACTTAAACAAATGGTCACTGTGACCACCTCCCTGTTGGTAAACTGCCCCCAATCGCTTCTTCCACGAGGAGATGCACTTTCGAACCTCATCTAAGGTGATATCCTCCCATGCTCTACTGATTTTCTCCTTAAGTTCATCTTCGGTGAATTTGTCTTTCTGGCTGCCGTAAACCTTCACCATGAGGGAATCCCATACTGAATAGTCCATCGGATTACAGTCGGGAGACTGAGGCGGCCATTCATCCTTTTTGATGAAATTAGGGGTCTCTTGCTCTAGATGATTTTGGGTCGCTCGGCTTGTATGGGCGGGTGCCCCATCTTGCTGGAAAATGTAGGCCTCATCAGGATACAGCTGACGACAATCAGGAAGTAACCCATTATCTAACAGGTTGATGTAGCGCTCAGAGTTAACTTTAGTTTCGTTTGTGGCAATAAAATGAATTCGTGTTTTCCCCTTCCATGTGTTGGTTTACGTCGTCGTCGTTGGCCTAGGCAAGCTACGGCTTGGGACCGTAGCGCATCTATCCAGTATAGGTTAACCTGGATGATGTAGCCATAAGCACTGCCGCTAGTTAAGTGCCAACCAGTGATTATCTCACTAGCCGTATTGAGTCCGTTAGGCGAAACTGCGACAGTACCAAAGGTGGAAAATATAACCTTTGGTTTTCTATTGTTTATTTGTAAAATGGACATGGTATTAGATTAAAATAAATATTTGAATATAAATAATTAACTGACAATTGTGATATATAATTAATTATGTTTACATACAATAAAATAATATAGTATACATAAAATTAGTATTAATGTGGTTCACAATTGAATTATAATGGGGTAACTAATTTAAAATGAATTTATAACTATTCCGAAATTCAAGACTGTAAAATTAACATTTATCTTGAAACTAAAATAAGAGTATTCACTACACATGAAATTCCCGCCGATACCATTACTTTTCTGCTGAATCGTGATTTTTCATGATAAAGCCTTGAGGGAGGAATGTCCTTTTTCCTTGAACCATAAACCCTGTCATTTTGTCTGTTTTTGGCCACCTCCAACGTGAAATCCTTTTCGTCTGTAAACACAACTTTTTGCACGTCTTCAGCTGAGTAGCGTTCATATAGGGATTTACAGCGGATCTTTCTACGCTGTCTTACATTCTGATCACGCCGAGAAACTCGAATTCTCTTGTAGGCCTTCAATTTCAAACGTTTTACAATCCCTTGTACAGAGGAGCGAGAAATCCCAAGGTCGTACGCAATCTGTCTCTGGGAGTGATGAGTTCCTGGTGTATTCTCCTGGGATTGAATCAGTTCCTCCACGGCAGCCTTATTTTCTTCTGTTGAAACACTTTTGGGCCTGCCGCTGCCGGGTTTTCTAGCTGTTGATCCAGTATCCTTTATCTTTCTTATTAAGTTATAAACACTTTGACGAGTCCAGTTCTTTGCGGGGAATTCTCGGACAATCCTATTTCCATTCCAACCTTTTTCCTTGACACAGGCTTCTATGATGGCTTTATCACTTTTACTTAACGTCATGCTGGCGGGGTTTTAGCGGAAAAATAAAAGAAAGCAAATTCACATTAGGTTTAGCCTACGCCAGCGCGCGTGTCATACTAAGGTTTAGCCTACGCTAGCGCACGTACGTGTCAGATGCACACCAGGCATGCTATTTTTAGACATATGCTTTTAAATTGTTCACTGTAACAAAACTATAGAACCTACATATTTGAAAATTTCAGCAATTATAGATTATATGCATCTGTTAATGTCTGCAAAATCTCAATCGCATAAGTTTTGAATTGTTGCAGTTATTAAACTTTCAATTAAGTAAAGTTTTTTTGTGGCCACCCGATATATATGGGAATGGACTCAGAATGGTTCCCTGAAGTTTTTTATGATACACACAGTCCGTGCATGGACCAAGGAACTCTTCTAGGAAAATTAGCATCGGGCTAGCATCATGAAAAAGAAAAAACTATAGTATTTGTTATTTACCATTACTTATTCGGACTATAGTGGATTTAATTTTCCTAGAAGAGTTCCTTGTTCCATAGGGCCAGGGCCGGATTAACCATTAAGCAAAATAAGCCCGTGCTTAGGGCATCAAGGGAAGGGGGGCACCACAGAAATTTTCCATTGTCGGATTTACCATGGATTTATTATACTATTATAATCGCGGCTTATAGCCTATAAGCTGTTGAAAACTGAATTATATATATTCATATATAGTATTTATTTTTTTTCATTGTTTGAATTTGTAGTGAACAACAACCCTTTTGAGAGAATAAATATATTTCGTTGTAATCACACACTTTACGCTTTGTGTTATTATTTTGTTTATATCAAATCTTTGAGCGCCATATTAAAAATACATATAGATTAAATATTTTCGTGTGCTATAGTAAATGTAAAAACAAGATTCAGTCATGCTGAACTTTATAAAATAATTGTAGAAGACAATATTGAGTGTGCCTTCCCAAATGTAGAAATTGCCTTTCGTATATTTTTAACATTAATGGTCACAAATTGCTCAGCTGAGCGTTCATTTTCTCAGTTGAAGTATATTAAAAATACCAACAGAACAACTATGCAACAAGGCAGGCTGGATGCCTTATCTCTACTAAGTATAGAAGCAGATGTGTTACGTAAGATTAGTTTTGAGGATCTGATCAAAGACTTTGCAATTAAAAAAGGAGAAAACTTTTCAAATATAAATGAAGTGGAAGTATACAAAAATAATTATTTTCCATCTTATTGTAAGTTTTGTTTCATTTCAAAAAATAAAATTTTATTTTATGGTTTATTTTTGTTTATATTTTGAATTACATATATATGGGGCACCAAAATCTTTTAAGTGCTTAGGGCCTCTAAAGGTCTTAATCCGGCCCTGCATAGGGCGGAGCGTTTTTACACCTTTTTCGATTTTCGTTTTGTAATAGCGCGGAAAAGCATCCTAAAGGTTCATTTTAGACTAGTTTTAAATATTTTTGTCCTGCAATAATTTCTTCTGCCTCCGCAAACGTTCCAAAATATGGGAAAATTTACATAAATAGCGTATTTTATATTGACGCTATTATGGTCAACTTCGGCCCTACACCACAGTTTATTCGTTAATTATGTATTAAGTAATGCAATTAACAATTCATTATATCATATTTTAGTAATTTAAAAAGTTTATATATTTGAGCAATTAAATAATTTAGGTTCACCAATGCAGTTTACTTTGCATATGCTTGGTTTATTTTTGATGACTTATTATGTAATATGCATGCAGCTCCTCGCTTATTTCGTCAATATTGAATGTACTATATTGACAAAATAACCCAGAACTCACCACGTGGAGGTGGCTGCATTTCGAGTTCCTCCCTGCCCGACCCAACCACCCTATCATTATCGGACTTAGGCTAGTTACACACTGTAGTCACTTTTTGTTTCCATTCTTGGCATTTTCTTTCTGGATTCTAATCTTGCTCTGATAAATCCATCCCTTGCCTCTGAACCGCCTACTGCAGCTGAAGCCTCTGTTACCGGCTTTATATGCCGTTCAACCGCTTGGGAGTGGCAAGGAAAGCGTGGGATGAAATCAGGTACATCTCCTGATGAGATATAGTTCAGGATGTCGGAGCGTGATATAACTTTTGTCAGAGGAGGCTCTGACAGCTCACAAGTTTGCCAGGTAATTATGTTGTAGTACTCACTGCACTGAAAGTTCAACGTGGGCAATTTAAACACTCTCACTGCGGCTGACTCAGAATCTCTTGCTTTAAGGATTCTCCTCCATCCTAATTCTCTGATATGTTTTGCTTCATCGTGAATCGTACTAAGGAGAACATTCTCAGGATGAAAAAAATAGGAATTTCTCTGAATAACACGATCAACTATTTCTATACAGCGGGCACTCAACGACCTCGAGCGTTGTATCATTTGATAAAGATGTTTGGCTCCCTGTGTTGCTGAAGAATTTCTCTTGATTTGAAACCACAATGGAATATAAACTTTCATAATATAATCCACGATACACTTAAGTTTGCCTGAAGGTTCTTCAGTTGAAACGTAGAAACGAAGTATGCGGTTAGCAGTTGTCACCCATCTGGAGTGTGCCATTTTGCATGGTTTCCTTTGAGCTAGCGAGGGAGTACATTCACCTTTTGACACAGCATCATAGAGTTCTGCCAAATATTTCTGATCTGTGCTCAGATCATCTCTGTCAACTACAATTTCTTCCGCTTCAACTGCTTCAAACTCAACAACAGGTCTCTTTTCACAATCAATTAACTCTTTTCCTGTAGGCCCCGTAAAACTCTGAAGACCTGTTGTTTTACCATCAATGTCAGTCACTATGTGCCGCAAGGAAAGTTCATTAGTGTGAAGCAAGCAAATGAGCCACGGGAGTGCTCTCTAAAAGTGCTCTTCAATACTTCGTATCACTCCTCCTTTTGGTCCTGTATTAACTGCTGTCCCGTCACATCCAATGGCTTTAACTTCTGAAGTATCAATCTCATTTGAGCGAAAAAAATCCAAAATTGCAGAAGATATACTGTACAGTACTCTGTGCTGAGCCAGAAGCGGGAGTTACATGCCCAATATAATGCGAGTTTGGTTCTTGAAGCAAAGTGACATGTTCTTCTGTTATATTTTTTTGATAACCTTTACTGCCAACTTTTTCTTGCACTGCAGTTCTGTCCTTTCTTCCATCGAAATAGATACTCTCCATAGTTTCTTCTTCGTAATCTCTCTTTTGAATGATAGATCTTACTCTTTTTCTAGCTCTCCTTACCTTGCATCTGTCTATTACTGAACTTAAATCTTTTTCGTTTATAATTCCCACGTCTTCAAGAACAGCCGAAGCAATTATAGCAGCAGACCTGTCTGACACACCAGTTCTGTCACAAGCTATAGCCAATGATGAGATTGTTCCATCGATTTGATTCTCTGTGTCGGTTCATAATCAGAATCCACTCCTTCTGTTTCACTTGATGTTGATGACAGTGTTTCAGTTGCTTGCCCTTTTCTGGTAGATGGTTTTGGTTCAAACTGTTTCATTCTCTGTTGTCTTCTAGCAATAATTGCTAGATCTTTACGAGTTTGTGAAACATCAAGAGAACCTATTGCCATATTTCTTGTTGTTCTCTGATCTTTAAGGAAGTCTTGTTCAATTGCTGGAACCTTGAGATGGTTCTCACATGAACACTTATCAAAATTTTCACATTTGCAAGCACTGATGTCAAATAATTTGTTTTCTGCCTCATTTTGAAATGTTCGTAATTTAATTTTGAATGAGTCACTATCTTGTTTCCTTTTTATTGACTTTAGAAGGTTTTGACATTTTTCATGGTAATTTTTAATTATTTGAACGACACGGTTATGAGAAACAGTAGGAAAAGAGGCTGTTTTCTACAAATCTTCGAGAGTTTTTGAGAGAACACCCGAAATTTCTGCAACTGTAGGCTCTTTTTTCGATGTCTTCAGATTCAACCTTATTTGATGAAAATATTTCATGACGTCCTTATAGGTTGGAAGGCACCTCTTCTCTAGATCAGCTGGAGCCCCAAATATACTGACATTGTGAAAAACACAGTAATTAATATAAAAATTAAGAAATTACTCCTAAAACATAAAATATTCTTGCATTCTGCAGAAGATTTGTATATTACACCAACGTATTATTATGCACTAAAATATGCAGTATATGTCCACATATGCGTGTTGTCGTGTTCCAAAGATGTATTAACAGCAAGAGCAACACAATCCACATCTTACCCGAAATGTAGCTAGCACAACACTGCGGGGAAGTGAGAGCAAGAAGGCCTGGTAGAGTGTTGTGAGTCATGACTCATCAGTCATCACTCACTGACTCATTGCCGTGTATGGCAATGACGAGGAGCACACAACACCACGCTGTGGGGAAGCTTCTAGAACGATGTGGGAGTACTACATGACGTACAAAGTGAATTTATTAGCGTATAGGCTGAATATGCAAAATACGTGATTTATGCAGATTTTTCCTTATTTTGGAACGTTTGCGGTGGCAGAAGATATTATCGCAGGACAAAAATATTTAAAACTGGTCTAAAATAAACCTTTAGGATGCTTTTTCTCGCTATTACAAGAAGGTAGGATGAAAATTAAAACTAAGAAAATATGGAAAAAATACATATTTTGGCGCATTTTTTGGATTTTCAACGCGCGTGCGGAGGCAGAAGATATTGCAGATCTCTGAGATTTTGCACACTCACTTTTGACGTGGAAGAGCCACTTTTCCGCGCTATTACAAAACGAAAATCGAAAAAAGTGTAAAAACGCTCCGCCCTATTGTTCCATGCACGGTCTGTGTATCATATATATATATATATTTATCTGGTATCTGCATATAAATATAATGGATAAATCATTCTATGTATATATTGTACACATATATTGTATAATTGGGTGTATGTCTATATACCACTCATACAAATTGGGTGATAGGTATTTGCCAGAAAACTGTACGTGATGAGAAAAAATGGATGTGATTTTTGGATTCAGCACACCTCAATTGATAAAGAACAGTTGTGTATGTTGCAACATCAGATATGTTGCATACCTGTGTAATTAGTCTTTGGGGTTGTCCAACAAATCAAGCGAATTTGGATAACTAATATGATACTAGTAGAGTGGGCGCAAAAGAAGAGAGTGCAATACAATTGAAAATGTTGATCAATGTTGCAAGAGTGCCACCCCCCTTAGCACCAGTGCCAGTGCCAACCCCCCTTGTTCCAAGGCACCCTCCAAAATGGGGAGGGGTTGTTGCAAGAACAACAAGGGTTATACAACTTGGAGGCGGAGTTATCCCCCAAGAGAAAGAGGGAGAAGGAGAGGAAGAGAGGTGTTCGCCTGGCAGGAGCCAAAGGCATATTAAGACCTCAGCCGAGCGGCCGTTGTCTTATAGGACCCTAATCAGCCAGTCGGCTTAATCAGCCAGTGCCTCCAGGCACTATCAGCCAGTTGGCACAGTGTATACTTCTTTTTGGCACGTACACACCCGTCTATACGCCCATAAAATATTACGCACACACGATTATATGCATCGGGCTCGAGACCCGGCGCCGGTGCGTCCTTCCACGGGTGGTAGCCAGGGTAACCTAATGATCCTTGTTAAACTGTAGGTCTAAGGTGGAGTGTAAATATCCTTTCACGAATGGTAAATAAATGGGTAACCAGTCTCCCTCTCGCTCTCGCTCTCACCCTCTCTCCCTCTCGCTCTCTCTCTCCCTCTCTACCTCACGCGCTCTCTTTTATATATATATATATATACACAAACATCCCTTTTTAAAGTAGGTCTAGAGTGGGGTGAAAAGATTGACAGTCGTCAGAATGAACAGTTCGGGCGGAAGCAATCGAAGGGTTAACGTTAACGAAAGAAAGCCTATATATGTACAGTTCTGGAAAAAAGTTCACCTAAAAAAATTCTGAAAACTATAAAAAATTAGTACAAGAAGTGTGCGCAAAATTTATAATTAACAATCACGTCAAAATGTATTAATTAACTCGGCCTCTCCCAATTCTGATAATTATTCTTTTAAATTATTTTATATCAATGTAAAACCCGCTAATTCCTTCATATTATATATATATATATATATATATATATATATATACACACAGTTATATTTATCTTCGTTCACATTTAAAAATAAAATTTGAAGCATCTGATATTCAGAGTTTTTCTACAACAAAAAAAATTTAATACGAGAAATGTATGGACTTCATGCTCCACTAATTCCATTGCTGTGGGTGAGGATATAAATACCCTCTCACTTCCATTCTGAACTTCTCATATATATATATATATACAGGGCGTCCCAAAAAAATGTATACACACTTTAACAGCTGATAGCTCAATTGATGTTTCTTTCTTTCCAAGTTAAACCCATTAGAATTAATAATGGCAGTCAGACTAAGCTTTGAACAAAGGAAATTCATTCTAAAATGCTACTGGAAGTGTGAAAACGCAGTTGAAGTGCAAATACAGTTTAGGAGGGAGTTTCAAACAGATCTACCAACGCGACTTACCATCACTCGAATTAGAGATAAGTTTGAAGCCGATGGAACTGTTCAGAATGTCCACAAGAAGCGTTCCGGAAGACCACGGACATCGACAAGCCCCACAAAGCAAGAAAGAGTACTGGAAACGTATCACCAAAGTCCAAGAAAATCTGTGCGGCAAGCGAGTCGTGAGGTAGGAATTTCAGAATCGTCTGTCCAACGCATTTTGAAGCGCTGTCAATGGAAAAGTTACATTCCAAGATTAGTCCATGCTATTAATGAAGATGATCCGGACCGAAGAGTGGAGTATTGCGAGTGGTACTTGGCACGATGTTGATGTGGATTGGACGAAGGGGTTTCGTAGAATACCCTCCGCGTTCACCAGACCTCACACCACTAGACTTTTTTTTATGGGGATACTTAAAAGACAAAGTCTACGCTATAAAACCTGCAACAGTCGCTGAATTGAGAGCAGCCATTGAACGAGAATGCACACAAATACCAAACGAAATGTTTCGTGATGTTTGCGATTCCATTGCTTCGCGTTATCAGCAGTGCCTGGACCAGAACGGACGTCAGTTTGAAAACAGGCGTTGACAAAACAATTAAATAATGTCTGTAGATTCTATTACATTTTGAAAATGAAATGTATTTTAATAAACACTGCCTTTATAATTATTTAAATTGTGTATACATTTTTTGGGACGCCCTGTATATATATATGATACTTTTTGTTTATCTAATTCTTTATTGCCGTTTCTCTGGTTTCCAAGATTCGAGATAAGGGAAGCACCATTAAATTATATGACTCAGCATCGAGTCGTTAATTATACGAACCATGAGAAGGTCGAGTTTTAAATAGCGATAATTAAACGAGTCTTTGTGAAAAGTTGAGGTGATATGTTTTTAAAAACCATTTCCAGTTCCAGACGATTTAATTTACAGGTCATAATAAATTTTACGAAGCTAATTTAGAGGGGTACCATAATTCGCTCTATTTTCACCCACACGTTTCTTCAGTTTCCTCTGAAAAGTCACATGATGAGGCGTAGATTATTTTTTTTAATTTATTTATTGTATCGTATAAGAATTCCGCGATACAATAAACTTTTACAGCGGTTTTCTTCATGGATAATTGAATCTGAAATTACCTCCAACTTTTATATTTCAGAGCCATAAACCGATTCACAAACCATCCTCATCTACCTCTCTCTCTCTCTCTCTCTCTCTCTCTCTCTCTCTCTCTCTCTCTCTCACCCTCTCTCTCGCTCTCTCTCTCTCTCTCGCTCTCTCTCTCTCTCTCTCTCTCGGTCGAATACAAGATAAAAAAACAAAGCGGTTCTCTCTCTCTCTACGAATGGGAATATCTGACACGCCCCAGATTTCACGAGGAAACCAATCACAGCCCTGTGGGAGGAGTTCAGGACCTCTGTTTGGCTGCTATGCAGCCCTACGCGTTAAGCTCCGCCCAAAATTCACTGATAGCCAATAGGAAGCTCGCGAATCGTGTTATGGGTTGGTCACAAGCCCCCTTTATAAAAAGGGAACAGTTCATCTCACAGCTTCAGTTCGTATGTTTTTTTCGTTTAGTGCTTTTCAAATATACACTATGAGTCAGTTATCGCTCTACAATTCTCCCGATTTGTTTAAAGGTCAAGATTTTTACCCATTAGCTGCGCTCCACCTTCTCAATGCGGTGGAACATGAACTTCTCTCAACGCAAGTTGTTTCAGAAATTTTTGATAGCGGGAACGAATTTCCCGCTAACGACTTAGAGATGTAAGTAGTTAATATGTGATTATACATATTGCAGTTCCTTCAGTGTTAATTAACTTATAAGTGCCACAATAATTGCTTTGAAAACTAGTTTGTGCTTATTCTCGGTCTATATATAACGTTTCGACCGGTGTTAACTTATGAAAAGCCGTAATAAAACGAAGTGAAAAATATTTTTAATTATTCTCTGTTCCCTTCGTGATTATTTTGGCATATATATATATATATATATATATATATATATATATATGTGTGTGTGTGTGTGTGTGTGTGTTTATGTGCACATTTTTTGTACAGGTAGGATTTTAGAAATATTAAAAACTATTAAGATTTGTCTGCGGATTCGAGACCCGTTGCAGGCAGACGGAGCATAGCACACCCAGCTAATCTTACTTTTGAGCTGTAATTTAGCGTACTTGTTTTTAATTATTCTCTGAGATGTCTTAGACACCCGGCTAATCTTCCTTATGAGCTGTAAATTAGTGCACTGGCTATTAATCATGCTGTTTCCTTCGTGATTATTTCGGCATATATATATATATATATATATGGTGTGTTTTTATTTGCATATTTCTTGTACAGATAGGATTTTAGAAATATTAAAAACTTACAATATAAATATTAAAAACTATTAAGATTTGTCTGCGGATTCGAGACCCGTTGCAGGCAGACGGAGTATAGCACACCCAGCTAATCTTCCTTTTGAGCTGTAAATTAGTGCACTGGCTATTAATTACGCTGTTTCCTTCGTGGTTATTACGGCATATATATATACACAGTATATATATATATATATTATATATATATATATATATATGGTGGAGATTTAATGATACTTTTCTCGATGATTTAAAGAGAGCACCGCAGTAGGATTTTTAAATTACCAAAACTTTTAGGAATTATCTGCTTTTTATTATATTTTTTAAAATTCGTGCCATTTTCTCTTATTGTAGGTCTTTTATTAAACTTTATTTTTCCTGAACTTTATACGACCGATGCGGAACTTGATCGTGTTTTAGCTACTTTTCGTTTTGATGAAAGGGGAATAAATGATATGGATGCTTTACCCCACAACCAAACCAGCGATCTGAACACAGAAGTCGAGGTATTGGCTCACATCCGGTCCAGCGAGTGCCAGATCATCGGGGAACTAATGTAAGTATTTTTGGGGGGCGGGGTTAAGAACAAAACACAATGTATTTTCATTTAATTTATTAAATTGTAGAAAACATGTACAAAGCGGAACCAGTGTCCATTAAATAAATCTTAACGGGTACATTTTACAGTTACAAATGTATATACAACTTTACGTAATATAGATATACACCTTTAGACAATAGAGCGGGTGCTAACATATGGGAACCTTTTTTTATCTGTCTGCATACCATTTTATCATTCATTTCAGTGTCGCACAAATCGAATAATTTTTAAAAAATTATAAAACTGTCCCCACGTGACATGTGCATGAGAAATGAGAGGGCGTACATGCCGCACGTGTTACTATAATATCCTTGAAGGCGATACGGGTTCCATACAATCTCAGGTACATGTATTTGCTCGATAAGCTGTACAACCACAGGATCATTCCAGGGCTGAGCGCCGAGTGAGTCAAAATAGTACATTCTTTCCCTATTTTTAAAATAGATTGCAAACCAATGAATCCCTTCACCCCCACAATGTCGGTGTTAACGATAATCCCGTACCAGTTTCTCGTAGTTGGCAACTTCAATATTTCATTCTTCGCAAACACACCGATAAATTTGGAGCGTGTGATTCGATTCGGTCACTTTTCATTACTCTGTGGAGTGTATTCGCGTCCATTTTAAAAGTCTGTGACCACGTTCCGGAAACGATCAACTTCTATTAGTGCTTGTGATTCGAGGTACACGAGTACACTAATAGGAACGTCTATAGGCTTGGCAAATTCCAACCTGACTGAGGTATTCTCGCTCTGTTGTATTTACACCAGCAGAAAAGTCAGGCGTAACATCAAATGAATAAATGTTAAATTTTTCGGCAAATTCTCTTTGTGTTACACCAAACCCAAGCTCATCACAGCCACCTGCATTATGAGCCAGACTACTATAAGCTCTCGCGCAGAGCTGGAACACAGCGTCTGATGAGTAATCAACAGTCATAGTCCCTCCCAAAGCGATGCCATTTTCGTATAGAGTAATATTTTTAAGGCCGAAATTCTCTACTTTAAAGGCACTCTTTTTATATTTTTCATTCGTCGAGGCGTGGTCCTGCATTCCAATTAATATCCTTTTAGGTAGGACTCCAAGGGCCACGTTTTCTAGTTGCTTCGATGCCAACCCGGCGGGCACCGTGTATAGTTTGATCTGTACCCTGTTAATTGGGTATTTTGCTGTGGCGTGTATTAAGTCTTTCTCAATTTCTATTTGTTTTGGCGAACTTAATTTCACTCAGCGTATACGCAAATACGACTCCATTATGTGAATCACAAAGGGTTTCGGGGATCAGACCCCAGGTTTATGCAGATCTCATGAATCATGCGGGTAAGCTACAACTTCATATCCACCCCGTTCATAAGCAGTTTCTCCTGGAATGTGAAATCTGTATGAAGACGTCCATAACATTCGTATATCTTTTTTTAGAAATTTTAAATTTATCCTTTATATCATTTTCATCTTTAGTATGGTAATATCCCTCGGCGGTGGAAAAGGTGTCCTTCGCATGTTATGAAAAGTTGAGGACATTTTCCAGATAGGCTCGTAGGTGATAATACCCCGTTCCTGCCGAGATGTTAACCTGATTTAAATACACCTCACACTGGCTGAATATGGAGTGTAAAAAGTTGGTTTCAGGGTACGCAGAGTAACTATCATCGCATTCCGTTCCATCAGAATGGGCTATACGCAGTTTAGCGTACATGTGCATGCAGCTCGGGTCAAAAAAGTAAGGGCCTGAGCTAGGTATCACGAATTCTATAGGGGCACTCGGCGAACTAATTGTGTTTAATGGGATAATTGTAATAAAGTCGGTATGCTCAATAGAAACCTGAGTGGGGGCATATCAAAGAGGGACAGTTCCGATTTACAGCATTGTGAACTACACGAATGGATGAAACGCTCCATGACGAGTCAGAAATAGTGCTACCTCTCTCGACAACTAGTAATCAGCCTATGATTCCTGAGAGTAGTGTCCTCAGCTTATTTCAGTTAAAAAAATGATCAGCCATAGGTTTCATACGTTTAGAGCACGTCTTTTTTCTCTTCTTTCCACCACCACGCATTTTTCTCTTTGCATCTTTGATGATCTCGTCCCGTGTACGTTTTAAATGTTTTTTTAGAGCTTCTTTAGGTTTAGTTCTACGCATTATGTCTTCTGCCGCGTTAAAACCTGTTTGTAACGCCTTCCTCCCTGGTATCTAGCACCCCTCTTCAACAGTGGGAGAGCGGTATTTCATTCCTCGATAGACTGTGAATGGCGTTCGGGTCATTATAAACGGCGAAAGTGTAGTTTCACTGTTAAGCTCCCATCAGCGAATATTAGAAATGGATTCTGAAGAAAAATTCAGGTTCCCGAGCCAATCCACATGTATTATATTTGGTCCTACAGGATGTGGTAAAACTGTGTTTATACTTAAAATCATTAAAGAAAAGGGAGAGATGTTCTCAAAATTTGTGCATAAAGTTATATGGTGCTATTCAACGTATCAATCAGTGTTCAACGAGTACCAAGATGATATTTTGTTCCACAAAGGTGCATATAACGTTAATTCGTTAAATAGAAATGAACATACAGGCATTGTAATTGACGATCTCATGTTGGACATGGATAAAACGTTTGCCGAGACATTTACAGTATTCTCCCACCATCTTAACATAAGCGTGTTCTTCATCAATCAGAATCTATTTTTCAAAAATAGATACATGCGCGATGTATCCTTAAATTCACAATATCTAGTCTTATTCGCACAACGTAGAGATGTATCACAAATTGGGGTATTAGCCAATCAAATGTTCCCGAATGAGCGTAAGGAGTTTTTGGAAGTTTATAAAGAAACTACAAGCCAGCGTTACGGATATTTGCTTTGCGACCTTCATCCGCGAAACACGTTTAAGGGGCTTCTATAAACGAATATATTTCTAAATGAGCCGGAAACGGTGTATATTCCACAAGGACAAAGAGGCTCAAGAAATACTATGAATTTATAAAAATCTATCATCGACTGCCCCGGGCAATGCAAAAGATGTTTGCTAAAAATATCGACTCCGACTTTTTAAAATGCTTCTCTGAAATCTGTCTTAACGTTATAAATTGCAATATATCAATAAAACCCCCTCAGAGGGGTCGCCTACGCCGTTACAAGAACATAATACGTGACACTCGCTCGTAACAGTCAAACTGTGGAGAAGAAAAAATGAATTATTGTACAAAGAGGAGGGTCATTCCTCCCCATCTTATTTTCAGTTTTGGGTCCTTTACTGACTAGATTAATATAATGAAGAAAGTGGTAGTGATTCCACACGAAGTGTATGCTTCACTGCAAAGTTCAAAGAATCCAGACACTGTTCTAGAATCCCGTAAAAGCAGGCTTAAAAGAGTGGAAAGCGAATTGTTAGCCCTATAAAAGAGTGAAAAACACATGATGAGAAAAGAATCTTATACCAAGAAGCTCTGCAGAAATTTCTTCACCAGTACGATAATTATAAGAATCCGACAGAGATCCCCTTGGTTACTAGGCACAGCACGGACAACGATGAGCATGATGACATAGGGCCTGTGTCCGACGATGGAGCTGACCAACCAAAGATTAACGGGTCGGCCTCACAACATATCGAGCATGTATTAAAAAGCACCGTCCCACATACATTGTGGAATAAAAGTTTAAGTCTTTATCAGCGTTTGAAAGAGGATCCCAACATACAATGGATCGATACAGGTGAGATCATTGTGGAAGGAGCAAAGGAACAGGGATCGAATATCGTAGACATCGTCCATGATCTAGAGAGAAAGGGGGATAGGCCCTCACCATCAAGATGGAAGCATATTAAAGCAAGACTACAAAAAATAAATGTCCCCATAACAATGCTAGGAAATCTGAACAGATTAAAAGACTTGGAACATGCCTCGCATGTACCACAATTGAGAACGCCATCACCCACAGCGGCAGCACCTCTGAAGAGGAGAAAGAAGAGGCTAAACAACGATCAACCCTATCCAAGTGCCTCTAAAATACGCAAATGGCTAACATATTAAGAAGACGTTATTATGACATTTCTAGACCAGCATCGTATGGATGCGTAGATAAGAGGTTTTTGCGGGAGCAGGACGCTTATACACTTCATAAGACTGTGAGAAAAAGGTTTGAAACAGTCAAGACAACAGTGGCATCGATTGACTCTATTTGTCAAGCAGATTTAACAGACATGCAAAGATATTCAGTGTATAACGATAGCCACCGCTACATCCTATTCATAATAGATGTATTCTCTAGATATCTGTGGCTAATTTCTCTGAAAAATAAATCGCTTGAAACAGTTGCGAAAGCTACCCAAACGTTGAGGTTGAAAGAAAACAGGGTTCCTGGCTATTTTTGTACTGATATTGGAAAAGAATTTATAGGCCGAGCTTTTCAGAACATGTTGACAGAGTTTAATATCAGGTACTGCACCACCAATTCTATATATAAGGCCTCTTTAGCTGAAAGAGTTCAACGTACCATAAAGGAACGCATGCACGGGCATTTTACACATAAAAACACATACAAATATATAGACATTCTGGAATCATTGGCCTCATCATACAACCGCTCACACCATCGCACGATTGGTATAGCATCTAACGAGATTTTAGAAAGAGCCTGATGTGAGAAGAGATGGAACATCGCCACACTCTGTACGTTTCAAAATCAATGACTATGTAAGGCTGTCCCGTTCAGGAAATAAATTCGCAGAGATTTGAACAAGGCTTGACATGGGAGATTGTTAAAGTTAGAGCTATGAAGTCTAAAGGCAAGATAATGTATTACATTGAAGATTTGAATGGGGAAGAAATCGCAGGAGGCTTTTACCGCGAGGAGTTGCAGAAAACGGCATTTAATTTAAGAAAAAATGTGTTTAAAATTTAAAAAAATTTGAGGAAGCAATGGTTCAGGAAAGAAAAATGTACCTGGTGAAATGGCTAGGATATCCAGAAAGCTTCAACACCTACAAGATATATAAAAGCTGCTGCAATAAAGAAGCTTAAATAGTATGGAACATGCCACCTAACCATTTCTACGTCACACTCCCGTCCTCGTCATCTCTGTCTGTACACCCTAACAACACACTAGCCAACTTTGTAACAGAACTCCATGGACTCATTGAATTGTGTCGTGATACGTATGAGGTGTGATATGCGAAATTGAGCTGAATATCCTTTTTATAATTATTGAATATAAAGAACCCGTTTTTACGGTTCTTAGAGACTGTAATGAGGTGAAAAAGCCTGGGTAACTCGGAATGAAACCATGCGTACCGCCCTGACTGGGGATGCACGGCATTACAGTACAGAAGTAACACTAGGACCGGGTCGCTCTGGTGCGGTCGAGGATGTTGTGAGAGACTTAAACGTAAGTTTAAAAAGCTCAACTCTTACGGACGATTTTGTATACGAAATCGTAACCAATGATCCCCATGCATGTACTGTGGCTCTAAAATCGAAGGCTAACCGAAATATTAAAGACCAAACAGTGTTCAAAATTATGACCGATGGACGATATCCATCAGTCATCTAAAGAGATACCTTTCACGAGGTACAACACGACTTGTCCAGCCTAATGTATCAGTTGAAATTGGAGAAAATGGTAGTTGGCTATAAACCCCAAGACATGTGCTATATTTACAGCAATATAATGGAGCACCAGTTTGTTGGGGATACCCAGGCACGCCTGCTGCGCAAAGCGCACATTCTCAACCATAGAGGAAGGAGTTTGAGTATTACATATGACAGGTCCCATTATATGAATGTCGCAGCTAATCTACTAACCAATATCTCAAAATATATAAGAAAGGTTGAGGGAAAAAATTTCCCATTCGGTAACTGGAGCTTAACAGTGAAGCTGCACTTTCGACGCACTGAGTTATAATGGACAGAGAACCTTTCACAGTCTATCGAGGTGTGAGATACTATCGTGGTAGTGGGATTGGATCCATTTTTTCAACCATACTACTACGGCTGTCCCCTTGCTGAAGAGGGGTGTCAGATACCCCGGGAGGAAAGCGTTACAATCAGGTCTTAACACGGTAGAAGACAATGGCTGTGACTAAACCTAAAAGAGCTCTAAAAAAACCACTTAAAGCGTACACGGGACGAAATCATCAAAGATGCAAAGAGAAAAATGCGTGGTGGTGGGAAGAAGAAGAGGCTTGTCCGGAAGAATGGGTTACCAGCACGTAGAGTTAAACGTAAAAGGATATCAAAAAAGAAGTGTTCTAAGCGAGTGAAACCTATGGTTGATAATTTTTTTGACTGATATAAGCTAAGGAAATTGCTCTCATGATTCATAGTTTGTTTACCACTTGTCGAGAGAGGTGGCACTATTTCTGTCTCATCATGGCACGCTTCATCCATCCGTGTAGTTCACAATATTGTAAATCGGAACTGTCCCTCTTTGATATGCCTCCAACTCAAGTTTCTATTGAACACAGCGACTTTATTACAATTAATCCGATGAACACTATTAGTTCCCCGAGTGCCCCTATAGAATTCGTGATACCTAGCTCAGGCCCTTACTTTTTGATCCAAGCTGTATGCACATGTACACTAAACTACGTATAGCCCATTCTGATGGAACGGATTGCGATGATAAATATGTTGTATACCCTGAAAGCAACATTCTACACTCCATATTCAACCAGTTTGATGTGTATTTAAATCAGGTAAACATCTCGGTAGGAACGGGGTATTATCACTGACGATCCTATCTGGAAAATGTGCTGAACTTTTCAAAAGAAGCGAAACATACCTTCTTAACTGCCGAGGGCTATTATCATACTAAAGACGAAAGCAGTATAAAGGCTAAATTTACAAATCCTAAAAAAAAGATATACGAATGTTTTGGACCCCTGCATACAGACTTCACATTCCAAGAGAAACTACTTGTGAATGGTGTTGATATGAAAATAAAGCTCACACGCACGAATCCTGAGATCTGTTTAAATCTTGGGGCTGATCAAGAAGAGGGAGCACAACCCGTTGTGATTCACATTATGCAGACATACCTCCGCGTATGGCGAGTGAAACTGAGTTCACCAAAACAAATAGAAATTCAAAAAAATTTACTACACGCCACAATAAAATACCCAATTAACAGAGTACAGATCAAACTATACACGGTACCCACAGGGCTGGCTTCGAAACAGATAGAAAACGTAGCCCTGGGGGTTCTACCTAAAAGGTTATTAATTGGATTGCAGGAGCACGCTTCGGTGAATGGAAAATATGAAAAGAATGCCCTTAAATTCGAGAATTTCGGCCTTAAAATATATAATTCTATACGTCAACGGAGTTGCGTTGGGAGGGGGAACATTGGATAGGGATTATTCAACAGAAGCTGTGCTCCCGCTTTGCGCGAGAGCATATAGTAATCTGGCCCATCTCGCCGGTGCTGGTGATGGGGTTGGGATTGAGGTAACGCAGAAAGAATGCACCGATCAAATTAACCTTTATCCGTTTGATATCACACCTGACTTAGCGGCTAGTGTAAATACACACTTTAAGTCCACAACGAAGTGGAAATATCTCAGTCAGATTGGAATTCGCTAAGCCTATAGACGCTTCTATAAGTTTACTAGTATACCTCGAATCACAAGCTCTAATAGAAATTGACAGATTTAGGAGAATTGTCACTGACTTTTAAAATGGATGCGAATACATTTCAGAGTAATGAATAGTGACCGAATCACGCGATCCAAATTTATCGGTGTTTGCGAAGAATGAAACATTGAAATTGCTAACTACGAGAGATTGCGGTAGCCTTATTTTGAACACAGATGTTGTTGGTAGTGAAGGGATTCATTGCTTTGCAATCTATATTAAAAATAGGGAACGCCTGTACTATTTTGATTCACTCGGGACTGAGCCCTGGAGTGATCCTGTTGTTGTAAAATTTTTCGAGGAGTTGCATATCACCGAAATTGTCTGGAATCCCTACCGACTACAAGGATATTTAAGTAATACTTGCGGAATGTACTGTCTCTCATTTCGCATGCACATGTCACGTAGTAAGGAATTTATCAATTTTTAAAATTTATTCGACACGTGTCACACTCAACGAATCGACGAAATGGTATGCAGAGAGCTAAAAAGCCGTTTTCCGATTGTGCACACTCGTTGTATAGTATGATGTTTTGTTCGTATATATATATATATATATATATATTGTATCCAATGATGTTAGTTTGTGTATTCTGTAGATTATTTAAGATGGTTATTGTACTAAAAACATGATTTATTTCATTTAATAAATTGATTAAAATACATTGTATCTTCCTACCCTTCTTACGCCAATTATTCGCCGAACTTGTTATTTATTTAGTGTGCCTCTTATTAGGAGAAAGACCACTGTTCTGGATTATTTCATCATGTGTGTATATATATATATATATATATATATATATATATATATGGAGGGTTGTAGTAATTTAAAATGCTTTATTTAAGTAGTAGGTGTCCGCAACTATACATTTGTCCTGTTTTGATTCGTTGAATTTTTTATAGCAATCCTTTGCAAGTTTTAAATAATTTTATAAATTCCATAATAAATGAAATGTTATTCGGCATTTCGTTAATGATGTGACAATCTTGGGTTGACTGCTCGGTAAAACTTCTACCTCCGTATTCAGGTCCACAACATGAGTTTTTTCAAAACGAAAAGATTGTATAACATGAGTCAAATCCTCATCGGACCTTTAAAGAGAAAGGATAATTAATTAGTTCATACTGAATCTCTTTTAATAAAAACCCAATTATTTAAAACATTTGCAGAGTATACATATAGTAAGAGTATTACAATGCGAAGATATCTTCGAACCGCTCAGAGAAGTTCCTTTTAGAGAAAATGCCGAATAACATTTCATTTATTATGGAATTTATAAAATTATTTAAAACTTGCAAAGGATTGCTATAAAAAATTCAACGAATCAAAACAGGAATAACCTATAATTGCGGACACCTACTACTTAAATAAAGCATTTTAAATTACTACAACCCTCCATATATATATATATATATATATATATATATATATATATATATATATATATATATACATGATGAAATAATCCAGAACAGTGGTCTTTCTCCTAATGACAGGCACACTAAATAAATAACAAGTTCGGCGAATAATTGGCTACAAAAAATAAAATTACAGGCAAATAATTACTTGCATTTCTACGGCAGTCCCTTGCTTTGGATCGTAAGGAGCGTCATTGCAAATATCGTCAACGGTTTGCATTGGGAATAATCCGTCCCTGTCGGCTGCGTTAAAAAGATTAATTGTAGACAAAGCGACAGTGTCTCCATCTTGATATAAATCCGGTAAACTGTAAAGTTCTTGTGAGTGACTCATGACGGCGCGAATGTTTATTCACTGGTAAAAATAACTGCTGTGACTCCCAGCTGAAAATATTTCCATTTATATGCATGATCCCCAAGCACCACCCCCAAAAGACTAATAGGTGGTTCGTAAGTTTGCTGATTGGTTGTCAATGTAACTGGGCGGCGCTATGTTAAATTTGTGTACCAATCGTAACACCTATATTACGGACACACGCTTTGGACGTCCTGATTGGTCGACTAATGGTGTCTTTATCTTCTCTCAGTAGATTTAATGCTCACATCTCAAGGTGCATGAGTGATTTTCCACTTCCAATCTCTACCACGATGGTTCAAATATTTGCAATATTATTTGAGCCCATACTATTCTCGACTTCCCCATTTTGGAACCCACCCCTTCATGCAATATCCCTCACCCCTTTGCAACATTTATCAACATTTGCAACATTACATTCTCTATCACGACAATATTTTGCATTATTATTTGCGTTCATACTGTTTTCAGATTGATCCTCAACTTTCCACATTTTGGATATATCTATATCGGTCCATTTTCTCCGTAGATTTATTTTCACATCTCAAGATGAATTGACACTTACAATCTCTACCACGACAATATTTTGCATTATTATTTGCGGTCATACTACTCGAGCCTCAATTTTTCCCCATTTTGGATACATCTATTCGACTTGACTTTCTAATTGCCAATTCTCGCGTAGGAGTGTGATTAAAATGTGTTTAGTTCGTGAAAATGAATGTCTGGTTGGGCTGGTAGATAAATGGGTACCTTAGGTATCCTAGTGGTTAAGACGTTGGGGTACTGATTGGAGGTTGCGAGATCGAGTCCGGACGATGACACTGTAATTTCTTCCCGCCCGTACTGGAGCGTAGTTCGGATTCAACGTTAAACTGTAGGTCTAAGGCGGAGTGACAAGCTTGACCTTAGTCAAAATGAACAATTCGGGGAGAAGGAAAACCGAGTTAGTTATTATTACTAATGTATAAATACATTTGCACCACCCTATATATATATATATATATATATATATATATATATATATAAGCAAATAACTGCAATGACCGCGCAGTATATAAATGAATAGAAACGACATAAGTATTAAGGAACGTTTCTGCACACGAGGAGGAGAGATAACGAAATAATGAAAAATGAGGCGAACCGCCTGGGAATCGAACCCAGGGCCTTCCAATTGCCGGTCGGACGCTCTACCATTATGCTACGGACCTCACTCAATCACAAATCGAAATTCTCCCAAATAGGGCAGAAACCAATGCCCTCAGAGAGCACCCTCGCAAATCGTGAATATGCGCAAATAACTGCAATGACCGCGCAGTATATAAATGAATAGAAACGACATAAGTATTAAGGAACGTTTCTGCA